>CM074508.1:7583694-7651028 GCA_037389245.1 Oryzias sinensis | reverse complement strand
GAGCATTTCCCTGTCTGGTCTAAATTTGTTTCTACAACATTAAATATCCATACACACACACACACATATGTATATGTGTGTGTGTGTGTGTATATATATATATATATATATATTTATGTGTGTGTAATCTCATCAGGGTATGTATCTTCAGTCAACCTCTGGAATCAGGTAAGGGTTCACTGTCATAAAGCAGTGCATCAACACAGAATCAATTATTAACAGTTCACATGTCGTGACGACCCTTCTGCCACCTTCAACAGCTCGGGGTTTGAGCTCTGGTGAGCGGCCAGCCACAGCCATAGTGTGAATGTGGCAATAATTGGCTTTCCATCCTTTTCAGTCACTGAGCCAAATGCTGGCGGGTCGTTCAAGCAGCCACCTGTGGTGCATTATGGTACGCACTCATCTCTAATCAGAGCTAATCCTCTGTGATGAGCCCTGCCTGCGCTGGTGTCGGCTTGCTTTGCCACACAGGCCGGCTTTGATGACAGGGTTCTGGACCTGGTGGAGAACGAGGCAAATGGAAGACTGGCCATTCTTCAGCCTTTAAAGACATCAGCCAAACAGATTCTCACAAAAACGTGGGGAACTCTTTGTGTACGCCATAAAGGGCAGAGACAAAACGCTCTGGGTGTTTGACGGACAGGATGTGTTTGAGAAATGTAAACGTCTGGAATCAAATCTAAAGCTCGCGGAAATGAAATAGCAATACGTTTTTCTGAAGCCATCTTTGTCAACTGTTTCATCTCTGATCAGACAGAAATAAAGCTGGAACAGCTAACAGGTTTTCTATTTACAAGGAGAATGTAAACTTTCATAGATGTAAATTTATGTTCTGGGTTTTAATCTAATTAACTTCCGACCACATTTCAATGAGTTGCTGTGTTAATGTTCATTTCTTAGATTATCTATTTTAACATTTGCAGGTTAGAAGGATGAGTGACATCCTCATCGTTAGGGTTCAGTAAGTCCTGTTCAGTTGTTTCACAGGTGAAACACAATTTCCTGTGTTGCCTGTGGCCCCACCCCCTGACAGTTTTATTGGTCCTGGTCGGGACAGAAAAACTATTAGCGCTGTTGACAAGCCTCAGCTTTAGTGAGGAGGTTAGGATGAAGTTCATAGCAGATAAATTTGTTCTGAGAGAATAAGATAGCAACTAAAGTGGACCATAGCAACATCGCCCCGCCCCATCCTGCTAAAAAGAAACAGCATTAAGATCTAAAATGAAACCCAGATTGTTTCATCATCATTTTCCGTACCGCTTTGTCCCTTTCGGGGTCACGGGGCTGCTGGAGCCTATCCCGGCTACTTGGGCGTAGGCAGGGGACACCCTGGACTGGTCGCCAGTCTGTCGCAGGTAGAACGTCCACAATCACACATCCATTCACTCTCACACCTATGGACAATTTAGAGTTGCCAATCAACCTATGAAGCATGTTTTTGGACGGTGGGAGGAAGCCGGAGATCCCGGAGAGAACCAAAGCATACACGGAGAGAACATGCAAACTCCACACAGAAAGGTCCCCATTGATGTATTTTTCACGTCCCCCAGCTGGGACTTGAATCGGGGGCCTTCTCGCTGTGAGGCAAGAGCGCTAACCACTGCACCACCGTGCAGCCTCCCCCAGATTGTTTGTTACAGTTAAATAAAAAAAATGTTGTGGGGAAGAACAAAAAAGGGCTAGAAAAGCACAGAGCAAAAAGGTTACATTTAGGCAGAATCGTATCCCCACCTCCCTATTGCTCCTATTGTAGGGGCATTTGGAGCTGTAGTGGTGTCTGAAAGGGTTTTTCTAAGGAGGAGCCGTTGCGACTTTGGGCTGGATATCCTTCCACCGGTAGGAGGATCCGAATCGCGCTGTGGTGTGGTGTGGTGTGATTTGCAAAACTTTTTAAAGTTATAAAACTGATGTTATGTGTTTTCAGAGTGCTGGCAGCTATGCGTTAATGCTGATGACCGGTGACCAATAACAGACAAACAAACACTAAAAATTAAGAAAAAACAGCAACACAAAGTACACACAACAAAAAACGATGTTCAAACTGGCTGAAAAAGTGTAAGACAGCTGAAAAGTCGGCTTGGTAGCAATGCTAAGGTTTTTAAGTCAAACAACCTAAACGGTTATTTTAGATTAAGAAAGTTTCAGAGAAACTTTGTGAGTTGCTGGTTTGATTCCAGAGCCCACTGCAGTTGGCTTCAGCACACATAAGGTCCAGAGCGCTGTGAGTCGTCCGTCATCTGATTCAAACTTCCAGCGCCACTGTAAAAAAAGAAACCTTCTCAGGGCTCCAGACTGCGACCAATTGGTCGCATTTTGCGACCAAAATTTAAGAGTGTGCGACTGAATTTTACATCCAGTCGCACATGTGCTACCAGTAAATTTGCCTCCCCCACCCTTTGTATTTTTAATACAATAAACGTAGAAGGGGCACGTCAATGATCTATGAAATAATCAATGAGACGCGAGCGCACACGCAGGCAGACACACACACATGCGCACATATTCATGAAACGCGAGATCACACTCGCGTGATACCTGTCTGTGAGGCGGCCAATGCATGTGAGAAGAATAGGGAAAGCCACTGTGAGTGGCTAAAATGTGTGTAGGGGGCGGGGCCTAGAGATATTCGCGGGGGAAGGAAACGGAGACAAATATCATCACAACCTGATATGTGCGTCTGAGCTATGAGCAAGCGAACTATTGATTCGTTCTTCCGACCTGCGGCTAGTGTACCAGGGCCAGAGTCTACTGCAGGGGTCTCAAACCCCAAGATGATATTTTGAGGCCCCCGCCTTAATATGAAAGTTCAATTTTAATGCGGCCCGCCAGTTTGTATGTAAGACACTTTTTCATTGTCGTGCGCGGAGCTGACCAACTAATCACAGTGGGGTATATGACTCTTGGGGGCGTGACAATGACAGGGCTTGAAAGTCGGAAACCTGACAGCCCCCTCCCCGGACCACATTAAGGAGCTACTTTCCTTTAGAACGTATTTTTTCGCTCGTAATTTTCTACATACATGCAGTCCGTGCTGAACTTTTCTCTGGGTCGCACAGACCCGGAGGAAGGTTTAGGGTTTTGGTGAAGCTCGCGGCGGCGTGTCACCCCCGACCACAAACGGTTTATGCACGGCTGTTAGGGCAGCTCACCGCTCAAAGCGGGGGGGGGGGGGGAGGAGTGAAGGCGAATGAAGCACAACAGGAAATTGGAGTTGTCCTTACCATTCATTTTAGTTTTAATATTTCTCTCGCCCTCAGTATGATCTGTGTTATTATATTTTTTATACTAATTTGAATGTTTTGTAATGTATGTAGCCTTTTTTTAATCAATTGGTATTTTAAATTATTTTGATCATCACTGAACTACAAAAACCATCAGGACACATGTCCCATAATGCATTGTTTTGTAGTCATCAGGGCAGCTTTCAGTCAGTGCAGTACTAAATTTCCAGCTGTGTTCGCTCAGGTTTGCCCCTTGCTCCCACCCCTTTCTCATGATATTTTTGTTTTGATTGACAGGTGATGTTGAAGCAAAAACAAAAATATATGTCACACACCAGGTGATCTGTGCAGCGTTGAGTCCACCTGGGTGATCTCAAACATGCTTATTGTGCAACTTGGCTGCACTTATTTGGTGTCACCAACATACATTTCCATCCGTTTTCTTTACTTATTTATACTGTCATGACAGCGATGCTTTTTTCAGTTTATCTTGTTGTTGCATCTTCAGAAGTGCAGATTAAAATGTGACACTGAATTAGAAACAGCACATTGTAATTTTTTGCATCTATTATTAAAGTATTTATTAGTAATACAGTGGAAATTAGTAGATTTGGTTAGGCTTGTTGATTTACGGTATGCGCCCCTAAATTTTCTGGTTGTGCCCCTAAAATTTTCAGTTGGGGGCCACTGTGCTCCTAGTGAAAAAAGTTAGTCTGGAGCCCTGCTTCTGCAAGACGTTCAGCATTAAATGATGAAGAAGAAGCATCTTCATCACAGGAAGTCGTGGTCCATCATCATGTTGCAGAGGTGAGAAGGAAAAATGACAAATCTATTTAATAAAACATGGAGGATGATCTCACCTCCTGCAGCGTCACCAGACTCCAGCCCGCTGAGAGTGACATGACAAACACGTCGGATGATTTATGGTCTGGAGGGGAAGTGACTGTGGATATTTTCAGGATCAGACAGGAGCTGCTTGAAGCTTTCCCAGACTTCTTATCATTCTTTATGGCTTTAAGATAAACCCAGACACCAAGACTGTGAAGGTTTGACTGAATACTGAAAAAAACAGACCCAGCACCATTGCCTACTCTAAGGCTGTATTTTGAGTTAATCAGAATTCAACTCAAACCAATGCATGCTGGGAAAAGTAGCAGCATTTATGATAGTAAAGCAGTCAAAAGGCTCAGATTCTCCCATCAAACTCTGGATGAAGGAAGCAAGAATCAAAGCTGCATCATTGTGTCATTACTGACACCAACCTGCATTTTCCATTCAATCTGGACCATTGCCGACCTTCAGGTAAATTAGGAAAAGTTGGAACAAAGTTTCATACGGAGAACCAAAACATTGGAGAATACAACATGAAATAAACCAGAAAACCAAATAAACCATCAAATAAAATCCATGGTAGCTCCAGGATGTGAGCGAAGAGACAAAAGCATTCATGGAAGAAAGAGCTGACAGAGACACCTGAGAGACAGGTGAGTTGAATCCTGTTCTGATTGTATCTAACAGAAATCATCCGTTTCCTGCTCTGCTGCTAAAAGCTGAAGCCTGTTCACCAGGCTGCCAGCTGCTTATGTTGGAAATAAATCATTCATGAACTTGTGGGAATTCTAAACCATCCCTACAGTGGGACTGCTGTGGTGGAGCGGAGGGACTGGCATTTGCGGGACAGGATGGAGGAGCCCAGCAGAGACCAAACCTCACAAACCCATGGAGTTTGGCATATTTTCTAAACCTGTGAGAGCTACAGTACCTGCTGTGTCTTTATGGCCGCCTTTACACTGCGTGGTTCAAGTGACCCAATTCCGATTTTTTCCTCTCACGTGGCACAGATCGGATATGATCGGTGAACGTGTAAGCAGGACAAAACCGCATGGATTGCGTTTTTCTCAGATCGGATACAGGCCTCTCTCATATGTGGAAATAAATCGGAAACTAATCGGATACGTGCATTAGCGTGTGCCATGTAAGCAGACAAATCAGATATTCCCCAGTAAATGCGAGTCGTACGTCAGTGACGTCAACTCAGGACACCACCAACTGAGATCACATGACTTATTAAGGTGCTTTTGTGCTGATGTTGCTGTCAGCGTGTTACCTTTCAGCCTCAGGCTTCAGACCGTAGTTGGAAACCGCTGTTATGTCCGGTCCGGACGCAAACGGTAACTAATGAAGCGGGACACCGTTGCTATGGAACAGCAGGCTAGAAGCCGTTTATTTCTTTGTATGATGGGGACCATGTGTGTGTGTGAGCGCGCGCACGCGTGCTTGCGTGTGTGTGTGTGTAAGGAGAGAGCCCCCTCTCTCTCCTGTGAGCGCGGGGGTGTGAGCGCGGAGCGGGGGACTGTTGGAGAACCGAAAATTAAAAAGAAGGTGTCTCGCCCAAAAGTTTTGGAGTCTTTCTTAGCCCACTCTGGAGGCTGAGGGTTCAGAACGGAAAAGAGAACCCTGAGGAAATCTCCCGTGTGTCTCTGACTACGGTTGGAAAAGAGAAGTCATCGCGCAGGAAAGATTCAACACTTGGATCAAACTGTTCGGACAGCACAACGTCTGCAAACACTTCCTCATTCAAAACTCAGAGAAAGCACATAAGACGGCCGACCAGGCCAGCCCTCTTTTACTCCCCCGTGCATCCCCTCAGGAGCGCCCAGGGCAACGCCTCCTTCCGTCGCCGCCTTGCCTCCATGACAATCGCAGTCACAAAAGTCCAAAAGAGGTCAGCGGAAGGCGGAAATACTGCTACGTAGTCCTCAGAACGTCTACGTTTGATAGTTTCAGCATTGTATAGTGTAAATGCAAAATTCAGATAAGGGTCACTTTTAAAAGATGATGTAAGCGGGTCGTCAAAAAATTCGGATATAGTCAGAAAATCGGATATGAGCATCAAGATCTGCAGTGTAAAGCCGGCCTATGGCTGAATGCATCCTTCATGGATGGAAGCCACACAGCCGCTGCTGCTCACAGAAAGTGTCCGGATTCTGCAGAACTTGGTCGACCACACTCCATTTCAGAGACTGGACGCTGGAAGGGGTTGAAAATCATGGGCGACCACTATGTGCTGCTTATCCTGTCACTGATCACTGATGGCTAACGGCGTTCTTTAGGTCTTCTTTTGGTAAAATTGGAGGCAGACATTTTGTCTCAGTGTTTAAGATAGACGGAATGAATTTACACAATTACCGTATTTTCCGCTTTCCAAACAACAGTACACCTTCTGTGTGGATTAATACTAAAGTCAGTCGGTTTTTTTCCGAGTTGCAAACAACGTTGGATGTTTTTGTGAAGATGCTAACGTGGCTAACGTGTCGTGGTGTTGGACTAACCGTAATATCTGTTTTAGCTGCTTTGATCTTTTTTTCGGCGTTGCAAACAATGTTGGGAGTTGCAGATTTTTTAAGGGGCCTATTTAATGAAAAATAAACTTTTTTGAGCTTTTAAGTGTAAAAAAATACAAGACTTCTAACAGCAGTGCATGGTTGTTGCTTTTTTTGTGATGTTCATGTTAAACAAAGTAAACCAGGACAAAAGACAAGTGTTTCCTCTTTGGGGCTAACAGCTTCGACTAGGACCACATAGTTGTTGAAATGGTTTAAAAAAATGGTCAATTTCTGCTTGATTTCCAATCACCTGGAGGCATTTCTGAGATGCTGTCACTCTCCCGGTGTAAGTGATGATCACTTCAGATTCCCATTTGAAGAGGGGCACCGGTGGGAGTCAGAAACTCCATCAGCTGCTGCTCAGAATCTGCAAGACGTCACATTTTCCACATGAAGGTTGAGTCTGTCTCCCGTTTCAAGAGATTTAACGGGAAAAGCAAACTCCGGCCTTCTATTTTGAAAAGTTGCAGCTCAATAAATGAGCCAAAAGTCCACAAAACACAACAAGAGCAGTGAGACCAACATGTCTCTAAGCTCAGCAGCACAAACACCAACAAATCTCTGAGACGAAAAGCAGAACAACAAGCTTCTACTGGTGATTTTATGGAGTCTAAAACAGTCTGGCTTTGAGAGGAAAGCACAGGAGCTCTGTGATAAGTGGCACAGGTGCAGCATATCTAGAAATCATGGCTGACAGGATCACTTTGCCGTACGTGAGATGTAATATCTTTAGCAGGGAGGTATTGAGAGGTGGATTAGGGGGAAAGGACCTCCTCTGTGTGTTTCAGTCTATCACTTTCATTTGAAATGCTGCAAAATGCTGAGTTAGCAGTTGGGGGGGGGGGCTTATCTTTCTCCTTAAATCCAGTTTTTCCTATGTGTGGATGAGTCATGTTCGCCAGCGGCTGCAACATTTAAAAGCTGCACAAGCAGTTCAGGAAAAACTCCAATTATCTTCTGTGCGCCTAACAAGCGTTTAGGGGCGGGGGGGGGGGGGTCTGCCAGTGTTACACTGGCTTTGGGCTAAAACCAGCATTTGCTGCGACTCAGGAGGTTTGGATCGTCTTTCTTTGTTTGATCACTGATACTTTTACCTGCATGTTAATCAGTTTGTTTTTTTAAATGTGAGACAGAGGTGGTCGCCCTCGATGAGTCTGAGTGCAACACTTTCACGTTTGAAAGGCCCTTAATAAATGCAGTTCTAACTGATCAGAAACTCTGCTTGTAAGGGATTGGTTGAGGTTTGGGGAGCTCTGTGGGGGTCTTGATGAGACAGCTGCAGATGGGGAGATGCCAGAAGTGCTGACATCCAAAATGACTTTCCTTCTTGAAGCCTTTGAATTTTAGTGAAAAGTTGTTGGAACAGAAGCCAATAAGTCCAGATACATCGACTCAACTTCAAGATGTCGCCTGCAGAAATGAGAATCTTCAACATATATGAAAACGGTCAGCCTAAACAGCCAGAAACACATCAGTAAGTCATTGCTCCCCTTCATGTTTTTACAGGGACATTCACAGAAAGTCTCAAACCTCTTTGGTTGTGGGTGACTAGTGGTGTGTTTTAGTATGTGTGCATCTAGGACACGATCTCTGCTGGAAACATGTCATACAAAGTGTCACATGTTCTTTTGTTTGGTCACATTATGGTTTTAAATCCTCTTTCCAATAAAGAAATGCTCTTTCTGTGAACTGAGGAGGTTTTAGGGCTGGGAACAGTTTGAACAAAGCAGATCAGAAAACCAATGAAGCCTTGTGTAGTAAGAGGATTGACATGCTAATTTAAATCTGTTATTTTGTGCGTCTGAGGCGCGGCAGACAGCCGAGCCGCCATTAGCGCCTTTTTCTCTAATTTCACATTAGGGTGGGGAGCCACAGAGCTGCTTGGGTTCATGAAAAGTGCTGATTATTGAGAGGAAAGGGAGCAATGAGGGTTTGAGAGTGAGAGGATTTTGCCTTTGGAGGGGCAGGCTCTGAGGTCTTCCCTCAGATCTGGCATACGTCTGTATTCATGAATGTCTCTCTGGAAGGGTCTCCAAGCCCTTTCATGACTCAAATAACATGAAAGACTGGCTTACATGCATTTGTAAATCTTTTTTGGATTTTCTGACTTCTAGTATTTCAGAAAATGTTTAAATCTCTCAGTAGTACAGAGCTCTTCACTGGTTCATGTCCCTGTGATGTCATAAGGGACAAACAGAAGAGCACAAAGTACTAAGTGATGGAATTGTCAAGCAGAAAAAATCATCCATTCATATATCATCTGTTTGGGACACAAGGTTGCTGGAGCCTGTCCTAGCTACTGTAGGGTGGAGGTGGGGTACACCCTGGACAAGTCCCCTGTCTGTTGCAGGACCCCCCAATCACACATTCACCTCTGGGGCAATTGACCTATGAAGCCTGCTTTTGGACTATAGGAGGAAACAGAGAGAGAGAAAACCCACACATGCACAAGGAGACCATGCTAACTCCACACAGAATGAACCCGGTTGGGATTCGAACCAGGACATTTTTGCTGTGAGCTGACAGTGCCAACTGTGCAATCACAGACATTGAATTGCCAGAAAGAAACTTTCAATGTCACTTCAGGTTTGTTCTTTTGTGTCACTATGTCCATTTTGCACATTTTCCATGTATGAAATGCAAGTCTTTCCTGATGCAAGCGTGATCATTCATGAGTGTTTCTTGCGTTCATCAATGTGTGCAGATGTCTGACGAAGGTTTGGGTCTTTACGACGACGATGGGTCTTTACGTGAATTTGGTTTTCTGAGCTGTTCAGAATCTTTGGTCAGTTGAGAATTACGTATTTTACGTAGTTTAAAGACAACTGTTATGTAAATCTTGTGCAACTGTGCATGTGTTTTGCGAGATGCAGATTTGTGTCTTTGCATGACCAAGACCATTCCACGTATGTCTAATGGACTTTTCACACATGTACCACTGATGTATTCCTTTAATCTGTAATGCACGGCGCACTTTTTACGTTAAAATTACGTAGTTGACTCACGAATCACTAATCTTCTTTCTCTTTCGGCTTTTCCCATCAGGGGTTGCCACAGCGAACAAGTCGCATGGTAAACTTGGCAATGTTTTACGCCGGATGCCCTTCCTGACGCAACCTTCTCAAAGCAACCGGGCTTGGAACCGGCACATAGGTGGAGAAGGAAACAGTGAGCACGGAGTCGAACCCTGGTTTCACGGATGGAAGGCGCCGCAAACCAGCACGAGCTAAACCCGCTCCCACTCACGAATCACTAATAAATGACCTAAAAACGGTACAATAATCACGCACAGTTGATGTTATATGTTTTTTGCGTGGTTTATTTGTACTTCCTCTGGGATTGTAATATGGTAAATTTTTGATCCATCTGTGAAAAATTCCCACTTTTTCCCACTTATATTCCCGTCTGACCAATTTTCATCCATGCAATATGCAGAAAACTTAGGTAGTGGCTGTGTGACACGGCCTTTAAGTGACCAGTGCATAGTCTTCTTCTTGAGTAACCTGGTTTTTGCAGACATTCATCTTTCAAGTTCCTGAGAAGACCTTTCTTGGACCATCAACACCTCCAGCCTGGTCTAGAAGGCTCACCGGCGGCTGTTCTTCTTAAGAACACTTAACAGGAACCGCCTTTCCAAGGCCATTCTAGCAAACTTCTACAGTTGCACAATAGAGAGCATCCTAACCAACTGTGTGACAGTCTGCTATGGGAGCTACTCTGCCAAAGACTGTAGGATGGTGAAAACCGCCCAATGCTTCATAGGATCTCTTCAGGGCCCACAAGTCAAGGACTAGCAGACTGAGGAACATTCGTCTCCCCACTGATGCTCTCCCCCCTCAAATAGTCCATCCAACATCTGACCATTTATTATTACACGTGTAGCTAAAACATGACTACACTCTACATACACTCATCAGTATTTACTCTTGTATACTTCTGAACCTGACCGTAATTCTTATAAACATCCAGCAACTTGTTGCGTTATGCTGCTTCATGGCTTTACCCCCTCCCTTCTATAATCACCCTCCTAGACCCCCTCTCTTACATCCCTCTTTTTCCTTCCTCCCTTTCTTCTCCATCCAGTCCAACAGAAAAAAAAAACTGTTACAAATATAAGTCAGATGAATAAAGTTAAGCCTACATTACAAAAGGGGTTTATTCAAATATACACCTAGTGTGTCAAAGGATTCCTAACCTCTATTGTAACAGTAAAATACAAAATATAACACAAGAGGCTTACAGCTCTCATCTGTTTGCTCAGCTGTTGGACAGGACAAGTAGAAGAATCCATCAAGATGATCCTCTAATAAGGTCTATAGGAGTTCCTGGAGGCAGATGGTGGCGATGATGAAAGACGTCTCTCTACACCCAACAGCGTGTCAGCTGCAGAGGCTGAACATGTGTTTGTTGGAGCCTTACTCCATGAACAAGAATCTGCACTTAGAAAGCTCTTCCTTTCAACTCGGTCCTGGTTGCTCCTTGACCCGTCTGCTTGTCCTAAGCAGACGGGTCAAGGAGCATCTGAATAAACAGTGTTTGGAAGTCCTTAAAGGCATTTTGGATGTGGCGTTTTACCCGTTCAAACCCACAGTGGAATCCAGAGATTTAGGAGGTTAAAGTTGGTGACCAGCAACCAAAGCAGACAGACAAAAACACTTCTCTTGTCACATATGTGGACCAGACAGACAGGGAGCTAAAGCACTCCCAGCCTCAAGTTAACTCCGTCACGCATCACTGCATACAGTCAAGAGTCCTCACGCCGCTGCCTTTTTAACCCCCCTGCACCTCCTGCAGCAGGTTACAGTCTGAGAGGAGATCCAAAAGCTGATGCACACAAAAATCTTACCAACTTCACAATGCTCACTTTCTACGCAGCAAAGTCACAACAGACTTGTTTAAGACTTGTCTTTAGCATACTGAGTCAGTGCTGCACTCTTATTATGCACACCAGAATGAAGAAGGGGTAGAAAGGAAGGAATTAGGAAGGAGTGAAGGGAGAAAAGAATCAGAGAGCTGTTTCCATATGTCCTAGTTCCATTTTTTATCCACTTATTCTGGGACAACAAACTACAACACAAGCCCATTACAGTTTCATTCCCTGTATCCTCCCTGAACTGTGAAATCTATAAGCCAAGAGTTCAGAGCAGATAGAGAGATGAGGAGCAGAGCGGGATGAGAAATTAATTATTTGGTGGAGGCGTCATGGTTCATTTGGCCTAGAAAAGGTTGTAAAGGGAGCAGCCCGGCAGAGCCCTGGCACTCATCACGAAGGGAGGAAGCCGCAGACCAATCATCTTTTATAACCAGCAGAGCTGCTGTGTTCCACTCATTCTATCTCCATCAGTATCATTTGGATGTTACTGAAAAGTCACACAGAAAGGAGATGGAGGAAAGCAAAATTATTAAAAAGCAGCTGCACGTCTCGTCCTTGAGAAGTCTGCTGCTTCCAATCCGAGCTGGAACGATACCTGAACCAATTAGGACCGTTTCACAGCCCAAGGTGAGCTGACAGAAGCTTGTGGAGTGTACAAATTACAGCTGCACTGCAGGAATCCATAGTACTCCTGAGACAAATTATGTTAGATAGACAACTTAATCGTAGCTTGATGGAAAAAACTCACTAATTTTCTGTGGTCATTAATGCTCACAAAGAGAGTCTGCATGTGAGCAAAAAACAGAGAGGAGAGGCAGGAAAACAACTGAGGCCAAAATGTTTGATGCTGCTTAGACAGAGACCACAAGAAGATGAAAAAGTTGATATAAAAGAGAAAATCTCTGATGGAAACTCATTTAGTTCTCCAGAAACGCTCAGAAACTTCCACACAGGCATCGCATCGCATCGGGTTACTGAGCACCAGAAAACACAACCAACGGCGTCCCTGACACCCATCCACCCTTCTGATTGAGCATCCGTCCAACACGTCCTCCCATAAAAGCCTCCAACCATTCACACATCCATCCAAATCAGCCCAACGCAACAAAGGAACCAACCAGCTTTGAAAAGCTACAAATAAGACGCGTTTAATTGTGTTAAAAGCACATTGATACTCAAGAATGAAAGTGGAAACAGGAAGTGCACATGCTTCCTAAAAATGCAGCAGAAGTGGGTTTTACACTAAGGAGGCGACAGAAAAAGCATCAGCATTTCTAAAGTATCATTCAGACTGAGGGATGCTGGAGCTGAGTGTTCTAGTGGGGGTGTTTGGGTCCATTAAGGTAAGAGGAGTCAAGCCATTAAAAATGTAAAGACCCACTCTGATCATCTTTGAGCCGTGAGCAGCAGTCGGTCATTAGAAATGTGACTGTGAGTTATGGGTGGGACTTGTTGCTGAGAGCTCTCTGTTTATGAGCTATCCCACTAAATTACACCCCCAACCTAATTTTGAAGATTCATCGCAAAAACGGTGCGGCTGTGGTGCAGCGGTAGGGCGGTCGACCCACGATCGTAATACTGCAGGTTCAGTTCCCGCCTTGCACACCTAAGTGTTGAAGTGTCCTTGAGCAAGACACTGAACCCCACCTTGCCTCTGGTGGGAGGTTGGTGCCAGTGTTCGGCAGCAGAGCCGCCATCAGTGTGTGAATGTGTGTGAATGTGTGTGTGTGTGTGTGTGTGTGTGACTGTGTGTGTGACTGTGTGTGTGACTGTAAAGCGCTTTGGCTCATGTAGGTAGAAAAGCTCTATATATAGTTATACGCCATTTACCAAAACACTTTCGATCTATTCATGGACCTGGTTGTCTCAAAGGGGTGTGGAGGAGGGAGTTTGTGCCCCGCCCAACATATTTTCTACATCACACATACAATCTTTTTCAAACTGCATTTTTTGTTTGCTCCTGATTCACAACCATGTAAATAAAGAAATCATCAGATATACAATTTTAAGCTTAATTTTCTTTTTTTATGATCTCCTTTAATCAGAAAATGTCACAAGAACAGATTGAAAACACCAAAAACACGATTGTATTTGTAGTAGGTCTCTAAAAAGAAAAGAACTCAAAAATATTGAATTTAGGCTGAAGTTAAACCAACTATAGAAGCCACAGCTCTACTAGCCTGATAGGATCCAACCGCACTTTATTCAACTGAGCTTTTAAAAGATATCAATAATTTGTAGATTTGTACATTTAAGGCAGATTGTCTAGCCTACACTCAGCTCTGTTCAAGTCCTGTAAGTCATGCAGGCAGCTGTGGTGGAGCGATCAACCTCTGATCAGAGGATTGCAGGTACCGTTCACGTTGCTCCTGGTGGTTACAGGTTGGTGCCAGTACTCGGCAGCGGAGCCGCCATCGGTGTGTGAAGGTGTGTGTGAATGTGTGTGTGAATGGGACTGTGACTGCAAAGCGCTTTGGGCCTTAAACCAAACGTCAAACAAGTATGCACCATTTACCTTGTCTCTCTGCAGCTTCTCCACAAGAAAGTCTTCAGTATTCTGCAACCATCCATCCCATCGTACGGTTTCCTGCTATTTCCCTGGATTTGTCTTGTTTTTCTTCTTCCATTCTCCCTACTTAATACCTTCACCTCTGCCAATCTGATTCTACACCCACGAGTGGCCTCTCCATTCACAGACCTCGCATTTTCCTGCTTTGGCCCTTCCGCCTTCAGTTGACCCACAGATTCTGAACTTCGTCTGTCTCCTAAATCACGGATTTCACCTTCTCCAAAAGCAAAATAGCATGTGTGATTGTGCACTATTCTGCCAAGTAGCTGTGGAGACTTACTCGCCAAACGGCCACTGCCTGTGTCTGAATTCACTACCTACTCCCTGGTTAGTTCACTATGTAGAGCTTTCACCATTTTTGGGAGTGTCCAAAACTACTATTCCATATCTAGTGGCGTAAAAATTTCCCAGAAGTCTCTGCATAAAACCAGAGTGCATTGTTGCTCTCTAGATTAAAAAAATATCCCACTCAGATTTTGGCATCTGTGGGATTTTAGGTACAGTGTGATTATATAGTATGATAAAATGAAAATAAAACATTACAGTCGAGAAGGTGAAGTAGTGACGATATCAAACATGGCATGATACTTAATGTTTAAGGCAAAATATAAAAGTAAAATCTAAGGAAGTCAATTACAGCTATTTATACCGTGGATCACAATAAGGTTAATAGTGCAGCCGCCTCTCAATAACGACAGTCACAAACTAGAACTAATAAAAACAAAACCAGCCTGGAAAGTTACAAAACTATAGCAGGAAAACAAACACAAGGTAATGATGGCCTTCCCAATTAAACTATTAATAATACATTGGTGATGGTCAGAGGCCTACAGCCCCTCTGACCATCACCATCATACATGCACATTCACACACCAGTGGAGCCACACTGGAGGCAAGGAGGATGAAGTGTCTTGCCAAGGGACACAACTACAGTTGGCTGGAGGGTGCGGGGACCGAACCGCTGACCCTTTGGGATCATTGAACTACCTGCTCAACCGCCTGAGCCACTGCTGTGTTTCTTGAAGACCCACCCCAAATTAAACTATTGCAAATTACAAAGTTCAAGAGAGGCCTCCAGATTTGGTGCATTGATGAGAGAGTCGAAAGTCCTCAGAAGGACCTTCAATCCACCCGTCCAAACTTCCATTTATCCCGTCCAAACTTCCTTTTATCCCGTCCAAACTTCCTTTTATCCCGTCCAAACTTCCTTTTATCCCGTCCAAACTTCCTTTTATCCCATCCAAACTTCTTTTTATCCCGTCCAAACTTCCTTTTATCCCGTCCAAACTTCCTTTTATCCCATCCAAACTTCCATTTATCCCGTCCAAACTTCCATTTATCCCGTCCAAACTTCCTTTTATCCCATCCAAACTTCCATTTATCCCGTCCAAACTTCCTGTTATCCTGTCCAAACTTCCTTTTATCCCGTCCAAACTTCCATTTATCCCTTTATTACTTTTTCTTTAAAGCAGCCATTTATCATTTATATCCATTTCTCCAATGCGTTCATGGTATTTATTCTTCCTTCCAGCAACCCTGTTGTGTTTGTTCCAAATCCCATGTAAATCCTGTTCATTCCATTAAATGTAGTCATTCATTCTTTCATTTCTACTAATCCACTTATGCTTCAATCCATGCATCCCTCCCTCAATCCATCCAATGCATGCACCAACCGTACCTTCAAGCTGCATCCGCCCATCCATTTATTCATCTTTAATTCCCATCCATCCATATATTTATGACTCCATCATCCTTAAATACATACTTCCCTCTGTTACATCCACTGCATCCACTTTGATACAACCCACTTGATGTAGCAAGAAATCCTTGCCTTGGAAAAATGGACACATCCACTTTCATTGTTCAATCATTTCCTCCTTTCACTCTGAGACATGTCACAAACACCTTCACAGCACTGTCCTCGTAGCCAACTACCTCTATGAGTTTGTGTTTGTTAACTGTGTACACAATAGCAACATGCTTAGGGGTGTAACGATGAATGGACTTAATAGATCAATCGATTTCTAATCCTACGATCCAACCACATCAATCTGTCTGAAATAAGCAGTTAATCGAATTGACCAATACCACTATAAAATTGTTTCTCAATAATGGAAAATCCCATTTGGATTGAGGCCCAGTAGTCTTATTTTACTATATAAAGAAAAACGACCAAATGCCATCACAGCGGACAACACTCATGAGATGTCATGAACACGGATCAGTCCATCATTCCAGTCCAATGTGTGGACAGACTTTGAATAAAGTCATGTGACCATCCAGTGTCTAGACTGTTCTAATAATGTTCTCTTTGGATTCTTTGGATGTGGAAAAACAACAGTGGTGAACTTTAGAAACTAACATGTGAATGGATTTGACATTCATTCTAGTTTACTTGTTTGTTTGGACACAGATTTCATTTCCACTTGATGATCTGGAAGAAATCCAAGAATCTGGAAAACTGTTCAGTAGCAGGAATTTCTGTCAAAGTCACACGGGTTGAAGTTTTGGCTACAGATGTTCTGGATCCAGTTTAGGCTGTTGAATCGGATCGTTCAGAATGAACCAATATTGACTTAGAATCAAATTGCTGTTGAAATGAATCTTTTAGCCTAAAAAGATGTTTTTGTGTCTGCTGTGTGTTCGTTGCTTTAGAAATAAGTGAGTTTTTTTTAAAGTTTTATCAACAAAACCCTGAATTGAAAAACCTAAGCTCTGAGCTTAATGAGATCTGAAAAAATGAAAGACGCGGCGGTCCTGCTGGTCCTGGCCTGGGTGGCGGTATTGGTCACCGGGGGGGCGGTTGTTCCCTGCCTGCTGCCGTGTGGCGTTGGGGGGTTCCGGCTGCCGCTGCTGCTGCGGCGGGGGTCTGGGTGTGGGGGTGGCTGGGATCTCTCCCTCCTTCTTTTCACGTTCCACCATCCATTTTAGAAGAACATAAACACTCACCTGAGCACAGGTGTTAGCTCACCTTTGCACTAACAGTTCGCATGATTGAATGAATGAAATATTTCACAATAGTTAGTTTAAAGGCATAGGTATACGTGTGAACACTATCTGTTTTGTGTGCATGTTGACATGTGGACATTTTTGCAGCTAGCAGGTATGTTGATAACATTTGAGTGTGTGTGTGGACAGGCCTAAATGAACACACATCAGTCTGACTGATAGTACAACTCAGCAGGGTTTTAATGTGAATTGATCAGACAGAAAAAAGTTACTATGGTGACATCATAAAAGTTACTTCTATATTAGGAAAGAAGTGTGTAACCCAGAAGAAAATTGTTTTTTTTTTTTTTTTTGTCGGTAATAAAATTCTACAAAAATCCAGGTTATCAGGAGCGTACTGCCCCTTCCGGGAGTTCTGCGAGAATAGGACGTGATTCACGTCTTACCCTCAGTTTCTCCATGTATGTCTCATGTTTCTGGCTGGTGTTTTTTTGACTCTGTAGGTATTAATGTTCTCAAGACCTGCATGCACAGACTTGTTACTTTTCATTCATGTCAGAATAAAACCAGAAGGAAACCGAAGACATCTATTCCTTCATAATACAACACAACACAGAGAAACATGTGAGGCTTTTTGCACAATGCAGGAAACGTCCAATACAGAAAGGAAAGAAGCATTAAAAGAACTGAGAACTTTTGATATACGATATTTTAACCCTTAAGAATCAATTATGTTTAATGTACTACAGACAAAGTGGAGCACAGAACACAATTATGGGGTTTTCCTATAGGTTCCCATTGGTTAAAGTTAACTCAGGTAATGTCTGCATCAAAAGACACATGATGAGCTCAATCCAATCAAATTGCATCTGTAAAAGAAGTGCATGTGTTGGACGGGACGTGTGGTCAGAGGAGACAAAAGTATCCGAAATCCTCACAACTTCCACTTTACAAGTTAAGCATCCAAATCTGGTCACAAGTCTGAGGTCGTTCATTTCAATTCAAGTTAAGAATAAATAAAAAACCAGAGGAAAAACCAAAGAAACAGCTGGTGTTTCAGGATTCCTGAGAGGAAAACCAACAGCACAATCTTTTTTAAAGGACTTGACAGAGATGCCCTGGAGGAAAAAATCAGAATACATATATGAACATTGTTTTATCTTCTCTAAGTACTCGAGGTTAAGTCTTTTCTTAAATTCTCAAGTTCCTGCCTATTAGACCTAAGCGCACTTCAAGCCTGAGCCTCAAGTCTCTATCTCTGTGAAAGGTGGCAACCGCTGCAATGCGTCTGCCCGTAACTCTGGCAGGAATCCAGCTGTGCGTGACAGAGAGGCTTCAGCAGATAAATCGGACGGGTTGAAAATTTGTGTCCTCTAGAGGGAAAGTACTAAAGCCCTGCTTTCTGACCCTGACCTTATTCAATCTCCATCATAAAAATGCAATTCTGCCTCTGCTGAACTCACAGTTAAAACCTTCCCTCTGAGGCCTGGGTCTGCAGAGCTCTATGCCCCAACTGCCCCAACACTCCCCCAAACGATAATGTCCTCCTTTAACTTGTGTTGGAAAGCTCAATCTGATGCCCTTGTCCTCTCTGGAATTCTATGCCTCTCAGGAGCAAAAAAAGGCAAATCTAAGACTACGATGAGAACATTTTTCCTCTTCTAACTCACAGACCGAGGCTATGAAAACTGAAAGCAGAAGTGTGTTCACCTACTGCTCCGTCTCAGGAATGACTTTTACATCCAGAGGTCTCTAACCTACAAGGAACTTGAAGTTTGCAAATCATCATCATTTTTCTTAATCTTAGGAAACTTATGATGTTCTGCCCTGAACGCCATAAAATGTCAGATGCTGGGAAATACTTCAGCCTTGTATTAAAAACCCAAAAGGCTCCATTGTTGAAAGTCAATGTTTCATCTGCTTCACAGTTTGCCATAGAAACATGGAAAGTCATGGACCAGTTTCTTAAAGACCCACCCCAAAGAAATTTTGATCAATGATGAAAGCGTTCCTGGAGATTGTTTATGATGATGCCATTTTTAACAAAAAGGAAAACACCCGTGTCATTTTGTAGCCCATAGTTTCTGCAGAGCTGCAGTAGTTCAATAGAAATTTGCTGAGAGTTCTCTGTTTGCACTCTCTCCTGCTGGGCTAACGTTAGAGGTGCAAAAACAATGAGGAGCAATATCAGAGCTATCCACCGTACAGCTGAATAAAAACATATTCAGAAATCTAACTCTTAATTATTTGATTTGATTTGATTTGATTTGATTGATTGATTTCAAGCATTGTAGCCAAAGCAATATAGAATTTACTCAGATTTATCAAACTGATTAGAGAAATGATGAAATGCAAAGATGGAAAAAAAACTGAAAATAAAGCAAAAAAGTCACTTAAATCACATTTGCTTAATTAATTATAGTGATTATTAACTAAAGTCAAGTAGAGCTTGATTTATTGCTTGAAAAGGAGCGGGAAGAAGCGAGTTGATATAATCCCCCCCCCCAACTGAATTCATTCATTTGATAGTTTTACAGTTTTTGTAATCCAGTTGTGATCCAATAGATTCTTTACACTAAATCCACTGCCTATTAATGATTGATTATCTTCAGAAAACATGATTTCAGTAAACAGTAACAGTAACCGTTATGTAATAATCATTGATTATTATTAGAACACATGATCACATTAAACCAGTAATTATTGCTACACATTGCAGATCAAGTAAAGAAAATCCACAGTTATTGATTGTAATTCAAAGAGCTTTGATTATTTCACCACAGTCAAGTTCACACATGGATTTGGAATTATTCAAACACCTGATGATCCTTAAATCCTCTTATCTTTATATTGTGAAATCAGAGTTTTTTTCTACCTTTTCATGAATATTTGAATATGTGAACATTGTTGGAGCTCATTACTGAACCCGGTCCAGAGTTTAGTGCCACACACCGAATCACAGAAACTTTTATCAGTTTGATCCTGAAGTTCCTACATCCCCTCAGTCTGTAGCCTCCTTCGTTTTCTAAGAACTGTTTCTGGATATTGAATGGTAACGATTTCTCACTGACTCTGAATAAAAGTTGTTGGTGTAAAAATCAACAAGGTCAACAGTTTTAAAAGTCTAGATTGATCAAATAAATGGTTTGTATAATCAAGATATCCGGATTTATGTACAATTCTGATAAACAGAGAGGATGTAGTGAACTCTTAGGATTATTCCCCCAGATGTCTATACAGTAGGTGAAATATGGTAATATGAAGGAGCATTACAATCAATATACTGTTGGATTCTAATAAGTCTTTAGATTTATTTATGAGACTTTTGTTTGCGTGTGTCTGATGTGTTGCTTCCAACTTAGTTAGTCATCGATAAAAAACTCTAGGAATTTGATTTCTGTAACACTTTCAATTAGGACTTTAATTAATAATTCTATAATTATAAATATGTCAGGCATCATCAGAAAGATGCCACAAGAACATGTAAAAGACAGCATTGAAATCAGAGTGGGTCTTCAAAGAATGTCAGGTGTCATCTGACGGCAAAGTATGTTTTCCAACTCTTCCTGACTTCAACAATGAAACTAAAGTCTTAATTCTTAGATTCTCGTCAGCCCCCATGGATCAGAAGAGTCCAGGTGAAGAAGTGTCAAAGGTGAAGTTGTTGCTCATGACTTTCCACCTCCTTGAACCCAGAAATACATTTGGTTTAACTCTAATCTCTGTACTTTAGTGTGATCAAGCTCTAAAAGCCCTTTTCTTCCAGAACAAGCCATGCTGTGCTAAAACTGCTGCCCCACTACTCTGATGGATGAATGCAGAGCACCGCTATCTGCAGTTTTTCTTTCCTGCTGTCATCCTTCCAGTTATCTTTAATATGGTGCAACAATTGTTGAAATCAATCAGGATTTAATGCCGCCTTTAAATCCTGATTGATTCCTGAGAAACAGCCACCACGGGTGGGCAGATCCACAGCTGGACAGCTGCCATCGCAGAGCCGAGTGTCGGCTGCTGGTTTACAGATTTTCTACCACCACAAACCCACTGCAGCCGTTTCTATCAACCAGAGCCGTGTTGGAGCACAATTACCACAGCAGAGAGCAGCCACTGAACCAAAGACCGGAATCCCTCAATGTCTATTCTTTTCTTCAGTCCCGTTTGTGGTTTGCACAGTGGAATAGTTTTTTTCATTTATGGCATAAGCCATGCCACATCATCTAGACATGCCAGGATCTCCATCAAATTTTAGCATCAACAGCAATGTGGACTTTCAATTTCTTTGCTTGTTTCTTGAAACGTTAATGGTGGATATTTCTTTAATCAGAGCGATCTAGGAAACTACTTGTGGAGGTTTTTTTTCTGTGAAACAAACTTCTACATCATCATCTGGACATGAACAGGTGGGAAGAGGAGAACTTTCCTTCCTAAATGATGCTTTGGAACACCTAACATGACGTTTAGCCCAGTAACCGCTTTTCTCCGCAGATTTGTCCTCATACACCAGCTGCGGCACAGTGAGGTTAGTAGCCGTTACCATGACAACGCATCACTGTGTATCAAACAGTCCGTTTCTTGGGAAAAGCGATTTCAACATAAAAAAGTAGCAAGATTAAGGTACTACAAATGTATATAATATTGATTTATGTTGTAACTGACTGTGGTATGAGCAGGATGATGGGCTTTAAGGTGTGCGTCATCATCAAAATGAATGGACAATGCGGAGGCGGGAACCGTCAGACGTGAAGCAGGCATTCCCTCAGGCACCACAAACACCCACGTCTGATCCTGAACGCCTCGTTGACACTGAAGTGTCAAAGTTTGGCCCAGATGTTTCCTCCAGCAGGAGTTCATAAAGAACTTCATGACCTTAAAGGTGCACCTCAAGATTCTCCCCTCATCCCTGTTCTCATGTCAATGAACAAGGACCAACCTTACTTTAAATGCAGCTGAGAGTTCTTTAAAGCTAAGCACTGTGTCCAACCTGTCTACATAACTCAGCCCAAACAATTTCATCAGTTTCTGCTATGCTTTCTCCATCCCTTTAAATGAAAAACCAAAGAAAGTCCTTTACTGTCCTACCATCTGGAGCTGCTGGTGTCATGGTGTAACAACAGTTTTGCTGATGCCAGCGAAGGTTAAAGGACCAGATTTATTTAGTGTGTAGTGTCCATAACCAAGAGCCAGAACTAACTGTGGGTAAAAATGGTAATGGCGATGCCCGAGGTGAACGGTGGGGATTCAGATTACGGAGTAAAATGATCCTAAACATGAACTGACAGAAGCGCTGCAGAGTCCCAGCTTCACTGCTCCACAAGCAGCAAAGAAGGCAAAATGTGGAGTTGTTCTTTTTTCTATTTAGACTCAATGGGTCTAGATGTAACAAAGGACACAACAGAAATGTAGTTCATCTGCTTACGATTCTTGAGGCTCGTCTAATTAAGACTGATCTCTCACTTAAAGGAGACAGAGGGAAGCAGCACAGATAAGTATCAGAGCCACCTGAACATCTAAACATCACATTTCATCCTAAGTCTATGAACAAGCACAAGATGTGATTCAAAGGATAGTTCAGACATTAATGTATCTATTCTTTGCTTGTGTTCTAAAAAAAAAACAGAGCTTTCAGGACAGCAAACTCACTTTGAAATACACAAATAATAACTGAAAATACCCACCTATCCACTTTCTAAACCCACTTACTCTGCTTTTGGTATCATGACTAAACTGCTGGCGCTTTGGGAGGGGGAAGCAGTATTCTTCAGCCACCATTTTTAAAGGTGTTGACTCTAACCAGAGCTATTGTCAGCTGGAGATAGAAAGACTTTAAGGATCTCCTCAAGCCTGTTGAAGCAAAAGAAGCTGTCCCTCCCCTCACCTGAAACCAATGAGGTAGTCGAAGGGTTCCACGGTGGCATGGATGTTCTCTGGATGCTGTGGGACTGGCACTGATAGGGTGAGAAGCTCAATCACTGGAAGGGAGCTTGGAGTAGAGCTGCTCCATACTCAGAGGAGGTGAGAGGTCAACCACCACAGAAGAACAAACATGAGCTCATGAGCTCCCTCTGCAGTTCCAGCAATGCTACTGCCAGCCCACTTTGTGTCTTTTCATTGCAGCTTTCTGTCCGATTGAACCCTAAATAAATGATAGACTAACGTAAAGTACATTACCTATTAAATGGAAAGGCAGGACAAGTGAAAAAATGTCAAAACTATATAAAAGTTTCAATTAGTTATTACATTATTAGCATACGCTAAGTAGGCTAAAGGCGCCTTCAACCCATTTTGCTAGAGCTTCTGTCATCTGCCTCTGCTGACCACGCTCTACAGTCATTCCAGATAATTCACTCTGAAAGTCCATCGTAGGAACTTTGATCGATGTTCAGATCAAAAGGTTCAGAAATGAATTCAAATTTTTTGTGCAGCTTGAACTGAAAGAAAAGCGGGTTTTTTGTTTCTTTTAGAAACAAAGCAGTGAGTTCATAAAGCTCTAATCCTTCATCAGCCTCCTCTTACACGTCTCAGCCTGAGTCAAACCAACGCTTGGATGTGGTCTCCATGGCGACCAGCAATTCATTGCCTCTCTGGCCAGTTATCCTGTGAATCTCAGATGCACTCTCTGACCAAATTCGATCCAGCACCACTGTGACATTAGCGCTAAGCCTCGGCCTTAACGCCTCACAGACGCTGGAATCAAAAGTGCGGCAGAAACCAAGGAGCTGCTGTGACCTCCAAAACTCTGCAGAGAGCCGGGATGCAGATGGCAGGAGAAACAGAGCCTTCACTCCGTGACAGAGAAGATGAGGAAACAGCAATAATTCACGCGAACCACGCAGATGCAACAAAGCATGATATGAAACCATATTCAGTCTTAAAAGTCAGCTGTCTTATGGCCGTCGTTAAAAATTCTAAAGCAGGCAAATGTATCTCAACTGTAGCTTTAAGAAACCAACTTTCATCCTTTACAGGTCGATATAAAGGTTAAACAATAAACAGACAAGAGCCGCCTTCTAAATAATTCCTCTTTCCCTTCTGAATTCTAACATCCATCTTCCATTTGCTGTTGCACACGTCTTTGTTTTAAAGATGAGAAACTGCTTGGCTCCCTGCTGGACGATAACCAACACTGCAGCACTGTGGCAGAGGACGGCCCTGCACAGCCGCCCACACATACATGAAACCCATCACCAGGTGTTTTGTTAGAAAACGCTCACCTACAAAGGGAATTGTCTTATTTAAAGAATGTTTCCATGTCTGGCCGACAAAAAAAGAGATCCCACTTCCTCCAGGTTTTATCTGTTAACAGCATCAGACCTTTGCAGACATGTCTTTCCATGTGGTCACGCCTCATCATGAAACCTTCTGCCCTTCAGAGAGATGAGGGGGTGACGTGGGGGGGCAGGATGGAACATTATAATTAACCCACCAAGACTCATGGATTAATCAGCTTCGGAGTGAAGCAGGCCTCAAGTCTTGGTTCAGTTTGTGGTGAAGCGTCCTTCAGGTTTGAACGGAGGATAGAAAACCTTCAACATCTATCACAGCTTCTATCATCTGTGCCTCCAGAAACACAAATGATCAGATACAATGCTTCAAAGCTGGATAGAATCCTCAACTTTGTATAATGGGCTGAAATGAACATTGAGGTGATGTTTGTACAGTTAGTTACCAAGCAGAAAACCTGATTTAGCCAAAGGCCTTGTGGTGGCAGACCCACATAAACATGTTCTTGGAGCTGAACAAACACAGCATCCGTGAAAACAGCTCAAACATCCTCACGTCTGCTTCACTCTCGCGCTGACAGCGCTGTTAATTATCCTTTCCTGGAACGACTCCTCCAGCTGCAGAAATGGGGGCCACCTTCACCCGGACAGATGGCTGCACTCCATTACAGCCCAGGCTTTTCTGAGCTGAGGAACGTTTGAAGAAATCAGAAGAAAATGGTCACCGATTCAGAAGACTCTGCTGCTTCTGCAAGCTGACACTGGAGGTGGTTGAGTGCTGGGTCGGCTTTGTCCTCCATCTGTCAGCTGCAGGTTTGGAAAAAGGCCAAACATAATGTTTCGAAATTGTCAGCACACAGAGAGCTGACTCATGTTGAATCATCAGTTTTTGTATCTCTGATCCCCTTTTTTCAAACCATTCAGAAAAAGAAGAAACGCCTTCAGAATGAGAGGACTGGTAAACGGCCGTTAAGTCCAATCCCTCTAATGGATGAAAGACAGCTGAAGACATTTGTGTCATGAACTATTAATTTGAATGTTGGGTCCTCTGCTGTATAAACCAGGAGCTGCTCTAGGATGTTTCAGGACAAAGGAGCTCCTCACCCTGCTGCTGCTGCTGCTGCTGCTGCTGCTGCTGCTGCTGCTGCTGCTGCTGCTGCTGCTGCTGCTGCTGCTGCTGCTGATGATGATGATGATGATGATGATGATGATGATGATGATGATGATGATGATGATGATGATGATGATGATGATGAAGAGTCAGTCTGCCATTTGAAGGAAATCCATGACCAGCGGCGATGGTTGGAAGGACTCCAACATCATTCAGACGCTGCTCTAGGAAATCTTTGTTCAATAGCGTCTACATTTGCCATAAAATGAGGCAACATAATTCTTAGGAGATAAATAAATTGAAACCCTAAAACATTTGACACCATCTGTCTTCTTAACTAATAGATCTTGTTGACCACAAAGGTTAAACGGGGAACACAGATTGACTTTCCTCTGTGGGTCATTAACAAACAGAGAGAAGAACTTCTTCTGTTTCCAGAAAAGAAGACATTGCTCCCTTTCCTTTGGCCAAAGTAAAAGCCAATAGAAGCTGCAGGACTGGCCTGGACCGTCTGGCACGGCCCAGCATACAGTCTCGGGGGGGCTTTTTTGAAGAACAGACTGTCAAGGCAATCTGTTGCTGCTGGCAGCACAGTGTGCAGTCTACTCAGAACCATGATCGTCACGGTGACATGTTTAAAGCCAGTTCTTCTACACTAGCATTCCTTTATCTGTCTGAAGGTAAAGAAAAAAACATGAATCTTGCCAATGTTTCAACAATAAACCATTTTTGTAGACATCATTGCAGACGATTCCTACATTGGTTGGAGTTACTTCTGACGCTGTCATTTGCTGACGACAGACCTAACATTGGCTGTAGGCTCAGGATGTAGGGCCAGTTATGTCGGTGACATGGTCCCATTGGAAGCTATAAAACTGATGTGTTTTATTTTAGATCCTCGTCAGGCTGAGTCGGAAGGACCCCGATTGGGCAGTAAATAGTAGTGAGATTGTGGCTTTGTGGTTGGAATATCACACGGTTCCCATGGTGCAGTTCACCTCCCTGGATGCCAAATGATGAAGTAGTGACAAAGTACGTAGCGGCTATAGGGCTATAGGGCTGGGTATCGCCAATAATTTCCAGAATCAATTCGATTCAATTAACTAGAGCCTGGATCAATTCGATTTTTTTGATTTGATTTGGAATTTACACGGTTTACACATTTAGGGATATTGTACAGAAATACATTAACAATATATGTTTTAAAGATATTCATACTAATCTAAAACAGTTCACATACTGTAAAATGCATTACTGAAATAATAAATCAATGAGATTGTTAACACCATACATGGTTCCTTAACCCTTGTGTTATCTTATGGGGTCTAGATGACCCCCCCCCCTTCCATTGAGGTGTTCTCCCTACCATGACAAAGGTGGATAAAGGTGGAAAGATTTCATGTAATCCATGGACACCAGTGAAGATCACAAATCATTGAAGAGAAAAGGTTCAGAGCACTGTCTAGATCGGGGGTTGGCAACCCCCGGCTCAGGAGCCGCATGCGGCTTTTTAGCGTTGCCCTAGTGGCTCCCTGGAGCATTTTCAAAAATGTTTGAAAATGTGAAAAGATGGGGGAGAGAAATATATTTTTTGTTTGAATATGGTTTATGTAGGAGGAAAAACATTCCCTTCTCTGCTTCTATGCGGGTCCCAAGACCGGATGAAATTGAGAGGGTTGCGTCAGGAAGGGCATCCGGCGTAAAACATTGCCAAGTTAACCATGCGACTCTTCTTCGAAAGAGAGGTTGTTTCGCTGTGGCGACCCCTGATGGGAAAAGCCGAAAGAGGAAGAAGATGTAGGAGGAAAAACGAGACACAAACATTCTCAACGTTTTCCAATGCTGTAAGAATGTGTAGAATAAATATTAAATTTCAACATTTCTGTCAAAGAAGATTTGCGTCATAGTCTGCGACACACGTTTCTACCAGCAGGGCGGCGAACCGCTAGGCAGGTGGCTGATGGAAATGAACCACTGTCAGTTCCGTGCATTGCTTGATGAAGTTGAAAGCGAATATTCTGATCTCCTGCTACACAACAAAGTCTGATGGCTGTAGGGGTGACGCTTTTCGTCACTTTGTCGTCTGTTTAGAACACGTGAAAACATTCCTGAAAAGACCTGAACAACCCGCAACTGGAAGATACTGAGTGACTCTAAAAGCAGCACGTTTGGTGGATATGACTGTGACAAGCCAGCTAAACGAGCTGAATGACGGTCTCCAGGGGCGGGAAAACACTGCGCCGCAAAGCTGTTCTGTCATTCGAGCCCAAGCGGACTGTCTTTGCCAGAGATTTACAGCAAAGAAGAGGACGCTGCTGCGTTTTACCTTTGCACTGACTTGCTTGGTATTTGCACAGAAATCAAACTCAACTGTATTAATTTGATTTTATAGACTTTACCTTTTCAAGATGCTGCTGTTTTCTTTTTTATAAACACAGGCTGCGTTTAACTGCACTCTGTTTAGTTCCCAGAGAGCGGAACGTCGTCACGAACGTTCCATTTTATTGTTTTGTGTTCGAATCCTCAAAATAAAAATGACATCAAAAATCAGATTTCTTTATTACATTTCTTTAATTTTATCAAAGCAATGAAACATAATTCATTGATATTATAATGAAGTCAAACTTGCACAACAGAGCAGTCACGTGACGCGTCGTTCTCCGCAGAATGAACTGCAGGGCAAATAAACATTTAATCGTTAAAGCTTATAATGTATTTGTAACCAACTTACTCATTTTGATAGTAGGCTAATATAGATACATATTGCATGTGTTTTATTGAGTTTCAATTGTAACAACCCCGCCCTAAGTGGTTATGTGACATGGCCCTTAGTTTTGTCACCAAGCCTGGTCTCCTGGATTAAAGTCTTTCACCTGCAGTCCCCGACATCTCTTGTTTTGAAGCAGGTTTTTGAATATTTGATAGATTTTGTTCTCTAGCCCTCAAGGATCAGGCTGAAAAGTGAGTTTGCCTTGCAAAAGTATTCACCTCAGATGTTTGTCCCTTTTGTTGCTTTCAATAATCACTCATGGTCAATAAAATGAGTCTTTCCTCATTCAAAACCTTTCTAGAAAAAAACCTTCAATGTCAATGTGAAAACAGATTTCTACAAAGTCATTTAAATTAAAGTATAAAATTATGGGATGCTTGCATAATTATTCACCCTTTCTTGTCAGTATTTGGTAGATGCACCACTGGCTGCTATAACAGCACTGAGTCTTTGTGTATTCTTCTCAGTCTTGGACATCTTCACACTGGAATTTTGCTCCATCCGTCTTTGCAAAACTGCTCAGGTTCTGTCGGCTTGCATGGAGACCGGGCATGAACAGCCCTTGTCAAGTCCAGCCACAAATTCTCCATAGGATTTAGGTCTGGGTTTTTTGGTCTTTTCTAGGTTTTTATGTCTGGGGTTTTGACTCGGTAACTCCAGAACATTTCCATGATTCTTTTAAACCATTCCTGTGTAGCTTTTGCTCTTTGGCACTGATTTGATGGACTTCTATAGACCATTGAATTTAAAAGAGGCTGAATAATGCAAACAATTATCCGTCATTGACATTACTTTGTACAATTCTGTTTTCACATTGACATTGAAGGTTTTTTTCTACTAAATGTTTGTGTGAGGAGAGACAAACTTTACTGACCACAGGTGATTTATGAAGGCAACAAAAGGGACAGACATCCAAGGGGGTGAACACTTTTGGAAGACACTAAGTTAGAGTTTGTCCATGCAAAGTTCTAAAATTAACATTTTTGTGAATTCAACTGGAAGCCAATGTAAAGATAGATCCTCCCTACATGTTGTCATGGTTGTGTTTTCACCTGCTGAGTACAGTAAGGATTTCTTCAGTTAGAATGAATCTGAATTGGCTCTCAGGTTAGTAAATGTGTTGGTAAACCAGCAGGTGGACTATGGATGCTGCTTCCTGTTGATGCTGTGAATGTTTAACGACAAACTCAGTTATTGCAGTTTTAATCATTCTTTCAACGCCCCAGCTTCAGGAACACAGATCTATTTGCTCACACTGTGGGATTTTGAGAAGGTCTCCTCTAGTTTCTGCTCGACACGCCTCTGATCCAAATCAGAGGCGAAGCAGCAGGAGGCTAAGTGTTTGCAACGTGGGAGGTCACAGCGGGCCGGGTTTCCTCCACCGCGCCACACAAACGCTCGCCACATCAAGCTCCGCAGAGAGGTGAGGCTCTCAGGTTGGATGTGAAGCAAGTGGTTGTAGTTTCTGAAGGATCAGAGGAAACTGCAGCAAATCTCAAGAGGTTTTCCTTCAACATGACTTCGTTTAGACATCAGGAAAGTCAGGAAGCACTGAGCGTGGATTCAGGCTTTAAGCACCTTACTGGCACTGAGCTTATCTCCAACCTAATCCAATTATAATAACCAACAGCCCAGTCATAAGGCTGGCAGGCTCTAAGCCTATTACAACAGACCCTGCCTTCTCAGATTGGTGGCAGTCAGGAATTGGGGGGGAGAGAATGAGAAAACCAGAGTTGGAGGCACAGAATAATTGGATTTGAATGTAAAAAGTGAGCGACATAAATACGACAAAAGAAAAGAGAGTAGAGGTGTCTTTTCGGATCTGTGTTTCCAGAAATGCTCACTGCTGAACAGAAGAGTTAAGTTTCTGCTCATGCAGCCACCTGCTCAGAGAAACAGTTATGATGGGTGTTGGAGGTGTTGGAGGGTTCAACCCTCCCAGAATCTGCCTCACGCTCCACCATCAGTCCTTCCAAACAGACGTTCACCTGAGCGGGGCGAGGAAAAAACCAGGAGGGGTTCAGGGAGAAACGGAAACAGTCTATGAGCAAAGATTCACTTCCCATGTCATCCCCCCCCCCCCCCCATCCATCCACCTTCATCACTCCATTTACATGCCTTAGTTTTAGTTTATTTATTATCATTCGATTATTTTGCCAGTCTGGTCTCCTGCATTGAAGGTCCTCATCTGGTTCCTGACTGCTGGCAGTGCTATACAGTAAAAACATTCCCAGCAGTGACCCCCCCCCCCCCCCAATACTCCACATATCTGTATATTAGGCATACATGACAAAACGCTCATAAAAAGATGAAAGCCACAAGGATTCAAACGTTTTTTGTAAATTATAGTTAGAGTATTTTTTTCCCTATATTCCATCAAATAAACCAAAGCGTGTGATTACTGAGGTCACCTGACCCATCTGCCCATCTGTTTGGCTTAAAGCTTTCGGGGTTTTCAGCTGCTTTCTTTCTCCAGGAAACAGGAAAAGTCCCGAGTAGCAGTTTTCCTGGGCTCCACTGCCGATAATTCACTTTCATTTAGAGCCGCTCTCTTTTCATTCTAAGGCTCATAAGCAGCTGCAGCGCTTCGCTGATGGCTTCATGAAAGTCATCAAATACAGACATTTTTATGAGTTTTATGAAGACTCAACATCTTCAAGTCAGATTTTCTCCAAAGTGGATTTGATGCACACTGAAGTCCTTCACCCCCCCAGATGAACCACGCCACAGATGTTGACTAGTTACTTTGTTCACCAGTGCTTTGGGAAACATAAATCACAAAGTTACTCCTGGAAAGGGCTCAATGAAAGGGAAACGGCACAAAGGCTGATCTCAGACTGAAGCTGTAATAGAGTGGTCATCTTCATGGTCCTTAGTGAAAGGCCCAGGAGTCATCAGAGATCAGTCAGACCATGAAAGCTGAGGAGATCATCTAACAACCTGCAGTTACAGGAGAATAAGACAGAAAGGAGAAACACTGCAGCTGTGCTCACAAACAGGAAGCAGTAACGTCATTATGCATTACATTACAGAATAATGAACTCATGACCAGGATGCGTGGCATAATTATTGATGACCAAATGATCAATTGATGATGTTAATTAGGCCCAGTTCCTGCCCTGGGGTCCCACGGGGCTGCATGAATTCTCTCTGCTCTTCACTTTACTCACTGGGTCGGCATCGGAACAGCAGCCCATCAAATATGCAGATGATCTTATTTTAATGTCAGAGATTTTTTCATTGGCTAAATGCTTATTTCAAACAATGACAAAATGAAACTGATAACTGATTTCAGAAAACATTTCTCACTCTGCCCTCTCAGTGAACAGTAATGGAAACGTCAATCATCATCAGCGTCAGTTGAATAAAAGTAACTTCAAATGAAGATTTCGCAGGTTTGTATAAAAATGAGGGCTTGACTTTATAAGTCCATATATCCTTTCTGGGAATGTTTTAACTAGTTTTCTTTAGCGTGGGGGTTGAGGATGGTGGTGTCATGGCTTCTCTGCCAGCAGTCATGAGCCCATTTGGCTCAGCACTGGTGACCACAGAGTTAAACAAGCGGAACCTGGACAGAAGCTATCAATACTAGACTTAGAGACCCACTCTGATCATCTTTGATCTATTGTCAAATCCTTCCCAGTGCTCTTTTTATTAGCAGTAGCCGCAGCCAGGACCCCCCCTCCCCCAAAACACCCACACGGCGGCAGATAGAGAACAACCGCCCGCCGGGCGATCACATCCGCCACCCAGGCCAGGGCCAGCAGGACCGCCACGGGGCCCCCAGAGCCCGAGAGCAGGGAGGCACAGAGAGTGCAAGGCCTAGCCAACCAGGAGAGCACCCCCCCACCACCCCCACCCCAGACAGGCAACCCACCACCCAGGAGTTCTGAGCATCCCCACACCCCAACCCCGGGCACGGGCTAGGGCCCCCCAATGGTGACCCGCCCATAGCTGGGAGAAGGAGAAGGACGCCCCAGAGTGGTGGGTTTGTTGTTACCATGGCCCGACCAGGCTCACCCATAGATGGAATTTGAAGAAGTCCAGCACTCGAGAGCAAGGACCAGAACCCCCACCACAGGAACACGGACACCCCCAGGCTCAGATGTGATGTGAACCCTGCCCCCTGGTCTTGCCAGAGAACACAGAGATCCCTCCCCCTGCGTGGAGATAGGGCCGCCGGGCCCAGGAAGCCATGGCGCCCCCGCCTGCCCCACCCAGGTACCAGACCTGACCCCCCCACCCAACCACAGCGGACAGACAAGGAGCAGCGACCACCAGGCACCACACCCCCTAAGTCATGGAGTTAGCCATGGGAAACCAGAGAGACTGAATTGTTTCCAAGTTACTTAACAATTTTTTCGAGCTGATATGATCCAACAGCAGATTTCTGTATTGATTTGAATTCATATTTTACTTATTTTTCCAGTTAAGTAAAATTATTTTTTTCCCAGTCCAAAGAGTTACAACAGCGGTTTTAAAATGGGTGTAATGTGTTCCCGCCTCCTGGTCCTTGTCAACTCTGAAATTCTGAAGCTCCCCCTCAACCAAGTGGAGATCAGACAGAACTTTGTTCTTCCACATGCTGCTTCTGCAAGCTGTCATAGTTTTTCTGTGAGCTCTGACAGAAATGTATGAATACGCTGAGGGCATCTCAGGTGAGGCTTCCCACTGAGATGATGAAGAGTCGGCTTGTCCTTTAAGTGTCTTCCTCAATAAACCATTAGTCCTTTTAAAAACAAAGCTTTCCAAAAAGTTTATGAAAGACAAACTTCCCATCAGCTGGGACAAAGAAATGAAAAATTGGTTTTCTGGCGAACAAAAGGGCAGAATCGACTGCTTTTAGGAAACTTTTTATCATGGCTGTCAGCCCTCGTAGCAATGTTTCCTGTAGTCTGCAAACAAAAACAAAGAAATCCATTCTTCAGTATTTAAACTCATCAGGCGAGGACATTAAACCTAATGGGACATTTTCTCAAAGGATGATTCAGCCCAGCATGCAGGAAGATTTATTTGTTTCCTGTGAGAAATCACTAAATGTGTTCTTAGCTTTCCTCTGTGAGTGAGACTTCAGCTTCTTCTGTCCCACCTGGCCTGGGTCCAGTCAGATGTGAAGCCCCGCCTCAAAGGTGAGTAGACACAGAAACATGCAAAAAAAACTTTGACTCCATTACTGTCACAACCAACATACTCCGAGTTAGGATGGAGGACCTTCATCTTTACGGAAGACCCGTGTGACTCATTTATGTTAAACAATAATTAATACTCAGCATCTCCAATGATACAGGAGAAGGCGAGGTGAGCTGAAGCCTCTTAGCTTCTAGTTGAAGTATGTTTGCTCATGTCAGGACATTTCCAACAAAGATGCCATCCTTTCACACCTCTTTTCAGCTTTTTAAACTCATGGCTTTCTACTGATCCTGAATGGTAGTAAACCCCTGGTGAGCCGTTCCTTTCACACCAGCTTTGTTATGGAGAGGTCTCACTGCCATCACTGAGAAGGATGTCAGAGAGTTATTTGGGTAGAAACTGTTATGAACCCTGTGTCTAGGGGTGCGGTGGATAACGTAAATAAGAAGGAAGTGAACCGTAATGCCCAAAAGTAAGCCCTAAAATCACGCTGCCAAGACCAATGTCTGTACAAGGCTTTATCGTCCCAAATGTAAATATGACAAAGAAATGTAGCATCCAACTTCAGGGGAATCTTGGGCCAAAATAATAAACAAAACAGAGATAACTTAAATGTCAATCAAACAAAAGGAACATAAATGACAGAGTGTGACTCGTCTCCCTGAGCCTCAACCAAAACAGTCACAAACAGAACAGCAGTTCACACCGACTGCTTCACAACTAAAGTTTTCACAATGAAAGTTACACAAAGTTTGACAGTTGTTCAAAAAGTTGACACAGCCAAAAGCCTCACAAAAACACTTGAGTGTTGTCAACTTTGGGGAGGAGAGCCCAAAACTACAGGCAAACAAACTGAATGGAAGAGTTTCTGACCAATCAGCATCAAGCTTCATGTCCATGTCTGTAACTGGCTGGCATCCCTGTTTCATCCACAGAAGAGAGAATTTCTGTGGAGCAAAAATTGTTTTGTTTGCACATATATTTGAGTCTCAAGTGAATTTTTCTGCTTCAATTGCAAAAATATTTTTTGAGCACACAATATTTTTTATGTTTTATGCTCAAAACAGTGAGTTTTGTGCTTGGAATAATGGCACAAAAGTCCCTCCATACTTGTGTGGCATCTTTCTGATGAAGGAGGACATGGATAATTGAATCAAGAGCAGATTAGATCTCATTTGTGACGTAGAAAACATGCTGGGTGGGCCAAGAGATCCCTGTTTGAGCTCTCAGCAATGAAGAGGGGAAGGGGGGCTTGGGGGCTCCTCACCAACACCCCCCCCCCCCTAAACTCAGAGGTGAATTTCTAATGAACTACTGCTGCTCTGCAGAAACTATGTCCTAGAAAACCACAGTTTTTTCCTCCATTTTGGCTAAAAAAACCTAATTAAAACTAAGAGACTGCTGAGAACATGTCAACAGTAGATCAATAGATGTGCTTTCATGTATGTTATTATCAGCGGTTGGCGGTGTCAGCTCAGGCTGGAGCTGGTGTCTGTGATCGGACAGAAACCCGGCAGTTTTGCTGTCAGATGTCATTTCTTCACATCAGGGATTATCATGAGACCAGGAAGTGGACTTGCAGACAGGAGCAAATATGTGCATGTTCACTGGCTGAGCGGCTCCCCGGGTGTCTGATCACTGAGCTCTGATTAAAACATTCATGAGGCGGGGTAATGAGGCTGACACGGCTCTTTCATCTGCGCCTCTGCTGCAGGATCCGCATCGGGGCTGTCAGCAGCACGGGCCGCTCTGAGGTACGGGCTAAATCAGGGCCACCCCGGTCGGACGCTACAACACACGCCATATACAACGGGGGGTGGGGGCCAGACAGGTCCAGAGGGAGAGCAGTGCCAACGGGGAAAAGATTCAAAGTCGCTGCCCGGCCTCTGCATCACAGGAAAAGCAAAGACACAAAGACACTCAGAGCTGCTAAAGCTGTTTGCAGACGGGCCTTTACGGGCCCAAACACATGGATATGAAGCCCTTAAAGCCTGACTTTATCTGGACTCTGGAGGTACATTTTATTTATGCTGAATTCTAATAAACATTAAGACTTTACAGTAAAATGGAAAGAATTTAAAATCTGGGATTCATACAACTACAATGAAAGAAAGAGGAACAACAGAGTTTGGATTCTCAGCTTGATGCATGTGAGGAACCAATTTGAAGAAGCTGGAGCCGGTGATTACATAGCATAAATGCAACAGTCAGACTTCAGGTCTAAATTAGAGCAAGAACCACCTTAAAAAAGAGAGCAAGAATCACCTTAAAAAAGAGAGCAAGAACCACCTTAAAAAAGAGAGCAAGAACCACCTTAAAAAAGAGAGCAAGAACCACCTTAAAAAAGAGAGCAAGAACCTTAACTCAGTTCAGCTGAAGTCCTACATCAGGCTAGGGGTCGACTGATTATCGTCCGGGACGAGGATTTTTATTTTACATTAATTAACCAGGAAGTCCCTTAAGATAAAACCTCTTTTTGGAACACACACACACACACATAAACATAAAAACATGAAAATAAAACCGATCTAAAATCAGCTGAAGAATAACATGTCCACTCCTCGGTCACACACTCCGAAAGCTTTCTTTGAAATACAGGAACAGTTTTCCCAAGCAGACTCTGAAGACCCACTTTGAACCAAATGGTGCTTTTGGTGTTTTCAACATCTTCTTGTATGGATTGATTTTTGTGCCACTATTCCAAGTACAACAGTCGTTGTTTTGAGTGTAAAACGTAAAAGAAATTACAAACTATTTGGCAAAAATGAACACAATCAGATCAATGTTTTGATTGTGTGTACAAATCTAATCCAGTCTACGAGCTGAATGGAAGAATTTCTGACCAATCAGCATCAAGCTTCATGTCCATGTCTGTAACTGGCTGGGAGTTATTTATTTGTTCTTTTCTTTATTCACTTGTTTCTTAAAAAAACAGTTAATTGTTGTCGTTTTTATTGTATCAAATTTAATGACAGTCTTTTGACGTTTAATCCAAATGAATGTTTACTCGTATCGGACCTTTTTCTTATGAACATATGGGTGGATCTCCAGTGTGTGGAGGGTCACAGAGAGGTGCAGTCGCTCCTTAAAAGGAAAGGAGGTGTGTCTTGCATTTCCTTTGAGACTCGTATGGCCACCTTAAGGCACTTAAAAACATGGACCGTACCATTGTTGTGTGTGTGTTTAGTCTATCTTGAAGTATTGAAGAGGCTAATGGAAGTTCCACGCACTTATGATGCCGTCGTACTGCATCTTCAGACAACTCTCCTGTAATCAGTGTGCTGGTAGAAAAAATGTGCAACAATTTGTCCCTACAGATTCATCAAGCAGCCTTTTGTCATGTAGGTCACCTGTGTGACCCTAGAGGTCAGCCCATCTCTCACCCCAGACAGCCCGCATCCCCCTGTAAGTGTCCGGCCTTGACACCTCCTGTCCCTTGGCTGCCCTCTTCTGCTCCTGTTTGGTGTGTTTTCCCTTTTGGTTCTTTGCTCGCCCTCTCCCTATCTCTCCTCCACAGGTGTCCAGAATGAGGCGGGGCATCCTGCCACACCTGCACCTCATCATCCAACAGCCTTTAAGACCAGCTCCTCCAGCGTTTTCCTGCCCGTCCACATCTCAGTTTGCTTCCTGGCCTTCCACTCTTATCTTAATCGGATCATTTTGTTTCTGTTTTTTAGTCTTTTCCGACCCAGAACCATTCAGCCTGTTCTCCTCCTGGACTCCCTCTCCTCTGACCAGCAGAGGGTTAACGCTAAGCCCCCCCCAAGACCCTGGATTCCCAGCAGTTCTCCATCAAATCTTTTGTTTTCAATCACCTGTCCTTATCTGACCATAAGGGTAGTTGTGAATGAGGCTCAGGTTTAGTCCTCCCTTTAGATATAACATGATTAACAATAGAAATGTTTAAAAGAATTAACTGAAACAAAATGAAGGCCACATTTCATTAAACACAGACTAAGTAGGCTTCATTAGAATACAAAAGATGTAAGCTCCGCCCATGTCTTCAGGCCGCTGTCAATGATGGGATTATAGCTCAGAGATCATTATCTCCACCGTCTTTTCTGATTCCCAGAAGCTTTCAATATCACTGTGTTTTCCATCTTATGGGTGAATTCAAATTTTTGATGCTCCTAGAAAGACGCCGTCGTCATTCTGCACGAAAATGAGAGCAGAGGAGGTGAGCTGCAGTTTTCTGATTGCCTTATAAGTGAAAGATAAGAGCTCCGTGATGTAATTGTGCTTAAATCCTCGTCTCCATGTCTTTGTGTTAGACTTTCCGTGTCGTCAGGGTGCTGAGTCAGTCTGAGCTCCTTAGTGTTCAATGGCTGCTTGTTTGCTTCACTTTCTAACAGCTTAACAAAGATAAAAGAGCTGAAGGACTGTCACAGCATTCACGTGCAGTTCCTCCTCGCAGCACAACCACATTTAACAGGCTGCTGGTTTCTGCACCCTTTGTGGGTTTTTGGGTTGTCCGGTCTGTGGAGGGTCCTAGAGAAGAGCTGCTGAATCTTAAAGGGAGCACAGGAGTGGCTTGCAGTTTCCTTGAGGCTCGTGTGGTCACCTTAGGGGACGTCAAGAAAATGGACTGTAGCATTGTCCTGTGTGTGGTAAATGTAATGTATTGTGATGCAGAAGCACGGGACGTGAGCGTGATCCGTGAGAGCCTGTAGGGTCCAGATTCAGCTCTTCAGATTGCCAAACGCCCTCAATTCTAACAGTTGGGCTGTGCATAAGGAGCATGCTCCATCACTTGAACAGTACACTTGTGCAGTGCACAGGATGGGGGGGGTGGGGGGGTGGGGTCCATAGGACATGCCTGCGTCTCACATCCTTCCCTGTACTTCCCCTTATGTGATGTGTTTACTACCACCTGTTCTCTGCCCGTAGTAGAAATGTGTATTCCATTTTTTGCTTTACAGGTTCACGAGCGACCTACGACCTTCATATTTCCATCAGGCCACCTGTGTGACCCCTACAGGTTCTTTCCCCATAAACAGCCTGTATCTACCCGGACTCAGCTGATCCAGTGAATTCTCAAATACTGACTGGATCTGCTGGGAACAGTCTGGGATCAGGATTCAACACAACAAAGCAAATTGGCATAAAATCCTTTGACATTTTCATGTTAAACGATTTAAAGACGGGTTGAAAGGGTTTGTCTTTAAGAGACTGAGCTAAGAGGCATTTAAACACATGACAGTTTGTACAAGGTAGACATGATGTAGAGAGGAGTCCAGCTGGGAACTCCACATGCCCCCCCCCCAGCAGGTTACATGCAGGAAGAGTTGTGAAAAAAGACTTTCCAACAACCATCACAAAAGAAAAACATCAGTTCAGAACAGCTTCAGCTGCACATGTAGAGGAGTGAAGGTCTGAATTCATCTCCGCTCTGCAGGACACCTCCCTAAATAATAAAGTTAGGACCGTCACGATGCTAGGTGTGTGACATTTGTTCTCTGCAGTTGACCCTCAGGGAACTATTTGGCAGTTTAACCCGCCAATCAAACCCCTAATGCTGAGTGTCAAGCAGTGAGGCTTTTTGAGAGTCTTTGCTATGACTCAGCCTGGATTTGAAGATTTAAGATAATTTATCAATTATCTTAACTCCTTGAATGAAACAAGTGTTCGTTTTTTCCAGTGAAAATCCCTGAATGAAGTCAGAAGCCCCCCCCTCCCGATCACCATGAGGTCATCTCTGCTTCCAAACAAGAGGAGATCTAGGAGCTACTGATCTTTGAGGCCCTTAAATTCACTTAAGGTGGACTTAGACTGTCCCAATCTCCTTCTACTGAGCTTCTGCAGCGAGAGCCCCCGCCCCCCACCCAACCCCACCCGCTCACTGAGCTGGCTGAGAGCAGCAGCAGCCTCTTCAACAGTTACTGAGCTGCTGTCACAACATCCCTCACTTTGATCTGCTTTGCGTTAAATGTCACGTTTTAATTATTCAACATCTCTTTCAGCTTCATTTCAATCTGTTTTTAAATGTTCCATTAAGATATTGTGCAGAAGTTGTGGCTCCGCCTCATTAACGCCGTGACATTTACCAACACTTTCAGGGAAGAGTCGGCTTTCTGAGACCGTGGCTCAGTTCCTCCACAAGCACAAAAGTTTGAGCTGCAGACAATGATCAACTCTGACTATTTTCATCTCAGCCTTTCTGCTCAAGAAATTTTGTTTTTCACGCTCCAGAAGTACTTTGATTTGATCTTTAATAGTTATTCTCAGCTATCTTCTGATGGATGAGGTTGATCTGCTGCTTGCTGAGCCTCTCAACTCCATGTTTCCACATCCACCCTCCTCCTCATCTGATGAACTGAAGCAATCTTTGAAATCGTTAAAGGAGGAAAGGAAAGGAGTTAATGTATTCTGAGAAATATTGATCATATTCTTTGTGAATATAATATGTGAGAACATCACAGACTTCTTCCAGAAGCTTCTCAAAATCGACCTGACCAAGAACCAAAGCAAAACTGAAAGGCAGGTCTCTGCATTCACAGGAAATGAACTTCCTGCACCCCCACTGAGCTCCTGCCACTCAGCAGGCTGCATCTGATAATGAAAGACACAAAAAAATCACAATAATGTAAGAGATGCACACAGACACGCATTCTAGTGTAATCTCTAAACAGCAATTTAATCTACAGACTTCATCTTAATCCATGCCAGGCAATAAATTCCATTAATCCTGTTGTTCAGGTGTGATAGTGTGTGATAGTGTGTGATGGTGTGTGATGATGTGTGATAGTTTGTGATAGTGTGTGATAGTGTGTGATAGTGTGTGATAGTGTGTGATAGTGTGTGATAGTGTGTGATAGTGTGTGATAGTGTGTGATAGTGTGTGATGGTGTGTGATGGTGTGTGATAGTTTGTGATAGTGTGTGATAGTGTGTGATAGTGTGTGATAGTGTGTGATAGTGTGTGATAGTGTGTGATAGTGTGTGATAGTGTGTGATAGTGTGTGATAGTGTGTGATAGTGTGTGATAGTGTGTGATAGTTTGTGATAGTTTGTGATAGTGTGTGATAGTGTGTGATAGTGTGTGATAGTGTGTGATAGTGTGTGATAGTGTGTGATAGTGTGTGTTTTACTGTCGGGTCGACCTCTGCCCTTGAACTGTGAACTTCTTGACATGAAGGGAAATGTGGATGGAATCATCAGTTACAGTTCAGGAGTAGGTCAGATCTTATTTCTAACCAATGCCTCCCACTTGTGTTTTATCTGCCCCCCACCCCCCACCCCCACCCCCCTTTACCGTATGTAAATAAATTGTTCACACCAAGAATTTCTAAGGGTGTAAAAATCTGTTGGTCTGGACCCGGTCCGCTTAATCTGTTGCTACATTCTGACTGTGTTTACGTCATGTGACCGCCGACTACGGTGGCCGTTGTGGTTCAGTTGTTTTACTCCGGGAACGGATTGTATTCAGACTGAGGAATCTCAGAGCGAACCGAAGCGAGACCAGCTCCAAAGACGGGTCTGAGAGCGGTTCCTGCTCCTGGACCAGAGTCCACTTTTACCAAATCAAACGTGTCCAATCTAAATACACCCTAAGTCTGAATTGTTTGCATATATCGTCAGTTCAATTTGCTGAAATCATAATCAAGGTGAACCTTTATGTTTTTCTTAGCATCAGTGAGATGCTTGCTGTCAGAAAAATGACCTAGTGGTTACTGTGGTTTCTGTCTGTCAAAATAGGATTTTGACTCATTTCGACCTAGAAGGTGAAACATCTGGGTGGGGGGGGGGGGGGGGCTGGGACCACTTCTCAGACTTTGAGAAAATGTGTTTGTGAAAACACATAATCAAAATATGTCTTGATCAATTAATGAAAATTGATGCAACTCCTATTTTAAAGATCATTTTTACATGTGGACTTACCAAACACACTGCAGTGTTTAGTTCATTGCTGAGTAAAGAAGATATTTAGTCATCTCTTTTATAAATTGCAGTTTATGACTGATTATCATTACTGTTTCAGAGATCCACCTGTCTTCTGTGTTATAGCAGACTTTCAAACGGATGTAAAGGCGTCCTGTGATCATGTTGCTCTTTGTGTTTGGGTTCTTGTGGTTCTCATGTGGTTCTTTGGTTTGTTTCTGGGCAGCTTGACTCTCTCCTGTGGTTCTGTGTGCAGCTGTCACAGCTGTCTGCACTTTAGATCACTGTTTTAGAATTGAAGGATCTGTCTGACTCTTCATGTTGCTGGGGTTTCTCTCTTTTTATTAGGGGTCTTACAATTCATTTTATCAATGATTTCATAAATATTCTATTTTGTGGATGCCAAACCGATTCATAGTCAATATTGGTTCATTTTGAACGATCTGATTCGAGCTGATTCAATGACCTAAGATGGATCCCGGACCTTATAAACCATGACTTCAAAGAGTGTGACTTCAGAGATAAATACCTGGGTACTGAACAGTGCAGGTAAAGTCTTTTCGTTGCAGTGCCTCAGTCCAATTTTCCAATATTGTATTGAAATGATTTTAAAACAGTATAGGTCGATTGGATAAACAACATGCCTCAGACAGATTGATCTGGTTTAACCGTAGGAATGTAAATCGTTTCATTGATTAAGTCAATTAAACGTTGCGCCCCAAATTTTAATCCAGCAGTATGAAAACAGGCATTGGTATCAAACTGAACCATCCATGTTTCCAGTCACAAAACAATGTTTAAATCTTCCTCAGTATGACAAACTGATTAATGCCGTTTTTACCCTCCTCTTCTTGGAGCTGTCGAGTTTTGGCAGAGTTTGGAACAAGTTGCAACTGTCAGCATGAGCAGGGGGAGCGTTAAAGGCCAGTGCAGCACATCTGATTTATTATTTATTTGCTCTTTTATCCTTTTATTGACTTATTTATGAGATTCAAAAGACAGCCGGGATGGCAGGGAGTGGTTGGTGTGAGGGACTGCTAGAGGTGGAGATTTAGAGATGGAAAGTTGGGAGAGTTTGGAAAATGTCAGGAGTAGCTGATTACTCTGTTTCATCCTCACTTAGTGATGAAGAATAATCACAAGAATGCAATCCTTCAACAACCACTGTGCAGCTATACCATATAGAATAGAACCTGTGAAAACAGGTCTCCAAGGCCCATTCCCGGGTAAAAGCACAATTATATTGAAAAATTTTACTTGGTTTAGAAATCATACTACTAGAAGAACTTTTTTAAGGCTTTCAAACACCATTATAATTGCTTCTGACTCTGGAACATGTTCAGTCATGGTTTTATCCAACCCTAACGCTCAGCATCCAATTCTGTTGTTGTGGGGTTTTGGTGTTGTGTAAGGAGATTTTGTTATTTATTTGAATTTTCTGGTTCAGTTTGTTCTGGTTCAGAAGCTTCACTGTTTTTGCAAATAACATGGGATACCTTTCATATGGGATTCCTCAAGGTTTAGGTTTAGAAGCATTTTTATTGTGTGTACTCACTCTTGGACAGCTAATTCACTGATATCTACCACCTCTATGCTGATGACATTCATCTGTACTGCTCACTTCATTATACACCTTCTTGGTTCCCCTTGACCCATTTGTCCAGTCCAGCCTTCAAAACCTGGGGCATCATATTTGACTCAGCAATGTCACTCGGTCAGGATGTTAAGATGTTAATTGGAAAGTGTTTCTTACAACTGGGGAACATCTCCAAGATGAAGTCTCGTCTCTGGTATCTAAAGTAGAATTTGAAGCGTTATTAACACCAACATCATTCCTGGATTATTGTACTGAGGGTTAAGGTTTTTACATGTTTGAATTAAAAAGCTCTACATTGCCCAGAACTCTGCTGCAGGTACTTGAGCCCCTCCAAACATCACTGCAGTTGTAGCTTCACCCAGCTGGCTCCCACTTCATTAAAAAAAGTCTTTTAATAATGTTAGTTCTTACTTTGGAGCTATACAAGGTCAAACCCCACATTATATCTCTGGGCTTCTAAATTACACAAACCATCTTGTGCTCCTGGGAAACCCTAGAGGAAAGGTTTTAAAGCTTTTTATCTGTAATAATTCTTCTTTTTTTAAATCCAATTTTTGGTTGTTTTGTTGTATTATTAAAGAATGATTTTTTTCTAGGAAAAGTAATTTATTAATAAACTTTACTTGCTTCTTGCTTAGATGTTGAAGTTGACCTCAGAGAGACATCATGAAGGTTATCTTCCGAGGGTCTGTCAACCCGTGTATATGCCAGTTTTGGGCTTCCACATTCAAAACTCTAGCGCTCACGCCACTTGAGTTTCCAAGCCAGTTTTCAGGCTTTAAACGTACGAAATGTGCAGCCATTGAACACACGTTAAAAGGTAAACCCGTTAATTTTTCACCAATCAGGGACTCAGATGTGGTACTGGTGTGTGGATAGCATCTGTTCATAGAAGAGTCAACCATTCATAAATCAATCATGCAGGATAAATGTTTAACTGCGGTTTGTTATTGGACACCAGGTCTTCCATGTCGTCTTCCATGTAACGGAACAGAGCTTCTCGAGATTTGCACTGCTTCAACATTTCACACCACGACTCTTCCAACTGAGTACATGCGCTAGTACCAGTTAGCGACAGCCCAATGTGAACACCGTGTGCTAAAAGCTCATTCATGGATGCCCATTCACCGTGTTCTTGAACACGCATTACATGCCCTGTGTGAACGTAGCATGAGCATTTCTGAGCTAAAAACCACAGATCAGGGAAATCTGTTCTCCCCACAGGTTTCTCCATAGAAGGGACATTTCATCTACTTTAGCAACTGAAGCAGAGAGCAGACAAACTCTCAGCTGCACTCATCTGTCTGTGCCTGAAAATGTCAGCTGAAACGGATGACATTTTTATTTGGAGAAGGTCCTCCACATTTGTCAGACTTGTCGGGCACTTTGTATGCACCAGCTACTCTGTATTAGATCCAGAACATTGGTGCTCCTGCAGTTCTGCAGAGTAATTCCTGACATTTATTAGGTGTTTGCAGATCCTCTTGCAGCCCAGAAGATTTAAGGTTTTGCTAAAAGATCGGTTGGTGCTGTCATTTTCCTGCATCTGCAGCTTGACTCCACTTCACAACTATTTTAATGTGTGACAAGCTACAACAGAACAGACTTTATCCTACACTCCGGTAGATAAAACTGTCAAATCGGTTCAATCACATTCAGATCTCAGCCGTGCCCCCTCACCTTTCCACCACCCACTTTAGAGTACTTAACACTATCCATAACCACCGAGCAGAAGCAGGATGTATGATGCAAAGACCTAAAGGATGTTGGTGGAGGAGGAGGAGAGTTTTTTTCTGCTAAGTCTGCAAGAACGTTGCGTTTACTGCTTGTTGTTCCTCATGACCAGGGGTCCTCAAAGTGCGGCTTGGGGGCCAATGGCGGCCCACAGGAAGGTTTTTTGAGGCCCTCAATAAAAAAGAACCAGAGGTATAAAGGCGCTTTCAAGCTAAGTGGACAAATGCTTACTTTGTCGTCCCTCATGGATAAAGTCCTGTCCCTTATTTGCAAGCAGGTAAATGCAATGCTGAAAGTATTCAATATCAATCGTCACTATGTTACAAATCATAAAAACTTTGACAAATTTACCGGCGAGGAGCGCAGCAAACAGCTCCAACAACTACAACGAGGCTGTGCTGCACAGCATGGCGTATACTTATAAAGTGCTTTCTATCTTCTTCAAGGCCCAAAGCATTTTACAGTCACAGTCACACACACAGTCACACACACACACACATCTGGATGACTCCTATCGTCTTCTCTTGAAAAGTTAGATATGTGTTTGTTTGTTTGTTTGTTTGTTTGTTTGTTTGTTTGTTTGTTTGTTTGTTTGTTTGTTTATGTGCCCTTTCCAGCAGCAGAACAGACAGACAAAAGCTGACAGCATCTTGGGTTTGACATGTTGTCTTGTTACAGCAGGGGTTGTGTAATGTTTGGACATAAGGAGTATATATATGCAAACTCTTTCTGTATTTAAGGCAAAACTTTGTTTGTTTATTCCTTTAATTAGTTTAGTGTTATTATTATTATTATTATTGGCTGGGCACATTTAGGCTGAGTGGAGACGATGAAAAAATGTGAAGGGCAAAAGAAAGAGCGGAAAGATGGAAAGGTGTGGATTGTTCAGAAAACAGGAGGGCAAAAACATTTCACATAAAGACATTCACTCTCTTGAAGTAAAATGTTATGCTGATGACACCTTTGCTAAAGCTGCAGGACTTTTTTTGCATGATAAGTATATGGATGACCTTCGACCTCTAACTTCTAGCAGAACTGAGACTAAACATCTTCCACGGTTCTGCAGGGTTTCTGTGGGCCGGTCCAGACCTCTTGCATGTCGATGAGCAGAATTTGTGGAGGATTGAGGGACGTCGCGGGTTCAGGCGGTTTGTATTTCTTTTCCTTGTAGTGTCTGTTTATGTCCCTGCACAGCTTCTAGAGAATGTCTCCAGCAGAGCTTTAATTCGGTCACAGCACAAGAACCAGACCTGAACAAACAGACACACAAACACAACAGAGCAGATCATGAGCCCCTCTGTGTGTTTGTGCCGCCCAACACACACCTCAGTGATCACATTCATCATGTGAAATGAAACAGTGAGGGTACAGGACAGGAGCCAAATCCTGACTGATTATCTCTGCATGTGCACACGCAAGTGTTTGCATGTTTTTCTGTGTGTGCACGCTTGGCTGTGGGTGTATCTGTGCTGGTAACTGGAGGGTAAAGCAGTTCCAGACATCCTTCTGCAGTAAAGCCTCTTTGGTTATCCATCTTTCAGTGGTTTTTATTATCTGTTTGGGTGTGTGTGTGCATGTGTGACAGTGTAAGTTGCATTGGGGTGAAGGGTTGTGTAGTTTTGTTTCTGCATCACCGTTTCTGGCTGATGAATGTAGATGTATTCATGAAATGCATGACAGAAGTTTTTACAGTGATAATGCCTGCCTGCCTCCCAAAGAGGACGCCCATCTCTTATGCCGCACACACACACACACACACACACATACACACACACACACACACACACACACACACACACACACACACACACACACCCACACACACTTGGGCTCAGGTTTGCTCATCCAGATCATCTGTTTACTGAGACTGCTCCCTCATGACTTGACTATGATGGCTGGATTAATAGATGGATAAGGGATGGCTGGATGGATGAACTGTTTAGGTTCCTACTGGGCAGCTGTGGTGCAGCGGAGGGAAATTGCAAGTTCGATTCCTGCCTTTCCCACAGACACTTTTAGACTTCCATGTCTAGAAGTGTCATTGAGCAAGACACTGAACCCCACCTTGCCTCTGGTGTTTATAGGTTGGCGCCAGTGTTCTGCAGAGCTACCATCAGTGTGAATGTGAATGGGCGACTGGGCCTGTGACTCTAAACCGGGGGGGTCAAACTCATTTTCACTGGGGGCCACATCAGCATAGTGTCTGTCCTCAAAGGGCCAGATAGAACTTATACATGTAACTAAATGTAATGAAAAATAAACGTGACTACTCCTTAATGTTAAATAACGCGTTTATTTATTTATCATAACTTTTTAAAGGAACAATTCCAGTTGCATAGAAACATATGTTTGCTTGTTACTTTAGCATAAATCCTTTTACATTTGATTCTGTCAGGTTAGGTTACATGGACAGTGTTTAAATCCTAATGCATAGTTGCCTAATCCCATATTTCTAGTCTGATTCCCCCTAAATATTAATAAATACACACCAATTTTTACTTTTTATTTCAAGAAATGTTGGAGCCAGATGTCGTCAGTAAGCAGTGACTGGCCGGGCCGGTCTGAGGTATCGTTTCTATGACAACCACTCTGAGGAGTTAGCTTAATGGAAATCCAAACTAACTTGAAATCAGGCTACAAAAATATGTCAAACGTTGCAAAATGTGGGGGTCAGCTCACTACCTACTTTTATTGAGAAATCGGATTCTTCAGTTCACATGTATAATGAATATAACATGTGAAGAATGGTTCTTCTGACCAATAGAATGACTGAGTAACAGATGTTTATTTCTCAATGAAAGTCTGGGATCTTGGCCTCTTGGAGCCACTTCCTGTTTGGAACACATGGGGGTGGGATTCACTCAGTCCAGTTCTCTTATCCAGTCAATGGCTGCACCAGCACCATCCATTCTGTTGGAGCAAACTGTATTTACAGTCGAATTTCAGAGACTCGTGACATTTGCCTGATTCTTCTTCGTTCTTCCAGCGAGCCGAGCATTCACTTAAAGGAAAACTCAAGAAGGTTTTTGCTGAAAACAACTAAACTTTATACAACTTTTTGAATATTTTATGGTGTTTGCAGTCAAATAAAATACTACAGGAATAATAAATTCAAAATGTGAAAAATACATTTGTTTTTCAGCCTTAACTTCTAACTTTGAATTTGTTTTTCTCACTGCATTTGTTTCTGTAACTTGAAGATCTGCTTTAGTTCTACAGTAAGACAGGATGGTTGCAGTGCAGGAGGAAGCACGGCATGCTCATCATATTTCCCTACAGTTTATAATTATCCATCAACTTCCCTAAACTTTCTTTAAGGTTTTTTGGAAGATTTAGACATTTATGTCGGGAAGGTAAACTTTACTCATTGGGGGTTCTTTTTTTTTTTTGTTAAAAAAGTTGCCAAAAGAGTAAGGGGTGAAAAAAAAAAAACACTACTGAGATGAAAGCGGTTTTTATTTTCTTTTAATAACTTTTCTGTCTACATAAAACTTAACAGATTCACTGACAGCGTTTCTACTTTTAATAGTCTCAGAAATATGAGCAGCAATATTCCAGTTAATGTTCAACACAAATAAAGGCATTTTCCCAAACAGCAGCAAACAAACATCCAGGATATTGTGTAGCCATGAGTGTGAGCACAGCGCGTGATATAAAAGCCGAGCATTTGTCAGGTGTGTGTAAAAATGCCCATTCTGACTGCAACCCAGCAGGAGCTCCATTAATCTGCTTGGTTCATCCTGCAGGGCCTCACGGACATTCCTCTCTAGACGTGATCCGTGTTTCGGTCACTCTCGGCTGTGTGTTTTTTCAAAGTCAGCCATCGCCGTTATGGCGGTGAATTTCCCTGAGACCCACAGAGCGGCTGAGAGGACTTCAAACGCTTCCACACTCTCGGCTCCAGCTCGGCCGCAGAAAACGATTTGGACGGGGCCACAATGGAATTCCTGTTATTCCTCCATGCCATTATCGCACTCTGCCTGCAAGGTGCAGCGAATACAATGAAACAACAAAGAGTTTCAAGTCTGAGTGATAAAAAGGAGGAAATGACACACCGGCGACGACGATGACGGATTAAGCTGCAGGTCAAGAGAGAGGGACGTCGCTGAGAGGTTTCATCAGGCTGGCATTCATGTAGAGCCACAGAGAGGGGCTTCAAATGAGAGGGAAGACTTTGAAGTCCCTCAAACCGACTCACCTCAACCACTACCTGCATGGAGCGCCATGGAAACACAGCCAGCGCCATAGCAATAGATGGAAACACATAAACAAGAAGGTTTCAGAGCACAGAGGACTTAGTGACGCTTCTTTAGCAATAACGTGATATGCACTGGATATGGAGCAAGCTGGACGGGTTACAGGTTTCCAGTTGGCTTTAAGTGTGCACAGGTATAGGTGCACAGGTACACACAGGTACAGGTGCACAGGTACACACAGGTACACACAGATACACACAGGTACAGGTGCACAGGTACACACAGGGACAGGTGCACAGGTACACACAGGTACAGGTGCACAAGTACACACAGGTACAGGTGCACGGTTACACACAGGTACACACAGGTACACACAGGTACAGGTGCACAGGTACACAGAGGGACAGGTGCACAGGTACACACAGGTACAGGTGCACAGGTACACACAGGGACAGGTGCACGGTTACACACAGGTACACACAGGTACACACAGGTACAGGTGCACAGGTACAAAGGGACAGGTGCACAGGTACACACAGGTACAGGTGCACAAGTACACACAGGTACAGGTGCTCGGTTACACACAGGTACACACAGGTACAGGTGCACAGGTACACACAGGTACAGGTGCACAGGTACACACAGGGACAGGTGCACAGGTACACACAGGTACAGGTGCACAAGTACACACAGGTACAGGTGCACAGCTACACACAGGTACACACAGGGACAGGTGCACAGGTACACACAGGTACAGGGGCACAGGTACACACAGGTACACACAGGGACAGGTGCACAGGTACACACAGGGACAGGTGCACAGGTACACACAGGTACAGGTGCACAGCTACACACAGGTACACACAGGTACAGGTGCACAGGTACACACAGGTACAGGTGCACAGGTACACACAGGTACACACAGGTACACACAGGGACAGGTGCACAGGTACACACAGGGACAGGTGCACAGGTACACACAGGGACAGGTGCACAGGTACAGGTGCACAGGTACACACAGGTACAGGTGCACAGGTACACACAGGTACAGGTGCAAAGGTACACACAGGTACAGGTGCACAGGTACACACAGGTACACACAGGTACAGGTGCACAGTGGGTTGCAGCAACTGGGTCAAAAAAACAGATGAGATTGAGGGTCAACGATTTAGAAAAGTAATAAAACACATTCGTCTTTTGGTGTTTTTACGTCTTCTTGTGGATGTTTTCTGATGATGGAGGACATACAGAAAGGAAATTAAGCTAAAAATTGCATTAATGAGGATTTCTTGATTCAAATTGTTGTGAATCGGGATAAAAAAATGCTGTTTCAAAAAAGATCGTTTTTGTTACTTAGAAGAAAAGCGGGGCGGGCAGCCACTTGCAGACGAATAAATCCGTTTAGGTCTCAGTTTTCCCCATTCCAGGTGGCTTCTGGATCAAAACTGTACGGCTGGATAGCTCTGATGCTAAATGGGGGGTGTGAGGGGCTGTAAGCTAGCTGGAGAGCGTGTGAACAGATGGGTGATGGGAAGTATGGACAGGCTTAGTCTGCACTAACAGTCCCGCCCACACCACACCCTAACCAACTCCTGCCGCTCTGCAGAAACTATGTCCTAGACAACAACACCAGTTTTTAATTTGGACTAAAGATGGAATAATCCTAATGAAAAGACCGCTGGGAATTCTTTGACAATGGATCTTTACACTGTTATAAAATGAAAAGTACGTGGAGCCAATGCACTTCCCCCTGCAACCATTAGGGGGCTTTTTCTTTATTTTTTAATTCAGACTGTCTCTATGCAGTGTTAGTCTAAAACAGCCAACTAGTAAAACATTAAAAAAAACATTTCCACTTCAGCTTCACCTCAAGCATTTTTAAATGTATGCTAGCAGGGTGAGGAAATTGTTCAATCACAGGCTTGATAACATCCTTGTAGGCGTCTAAGTCAGCGGTGCAGAGGGACCAAAGCCAAGTTTAATCCTGTCATCCTCTGCTGGGTTCCTTGTATGCCCCCAGGTGTAGTGATGATGCTGCACAGCGATGACACCTCTTCAATGACTGTATTCAGACTTCAGTGATGAAAGACGTCTTTCTCTAACTTCAGACGCTGACACTTTACCCTGAAACACAAACTGTGAAGTTTTCAGGAGCTGTTAAAGCTCACAGACACAGCATTCTATGCACATTAGACACAACTAGGTTCAGTTATTTATCTATTTTAAGAGAGAATAAATTATTAAACAACAACTAGATGGAGAAAACATGTATGGTGTGATCTGCATGAAACTCGTTTTCCAGAATGATGCACAAGTTAGCCTTCTGTGCAAACTACCATGTTTTCCACACTAAAAGTCATTTTGGAGGACAAGTCGCAGCAGCTTAAAAATGCAAACACTTCATCTTGAGAGACAAATTATTACAACAGAATAGATAAAAATTATAGACTGAATATCTGCACACTTCCCTCCTGTAGGTTATTTGCTAATTTAGCAATACATAAGAGGAATCTAGTATATTAGCACAACATATAAGCAATTATTCAGATAACCATGGAATAAAGAACATGCCAACAAGTCAACTATCCTCTTTTGGTACTAATCCGGGTAAATACTCATTCTGATTGATAACCGCACACCCCAAAAAGAAGTTCCGGTCACCTATCTAAAATCTTGTGTATCACTGCGCCGGCTTCTTTAAAACAACCTTTATCTTCATCATCTGGACAAAAACAAACGGTAAAAGGAGAACTTTCTCTCTGAACTGATGCTTTATTCAACCCATCGGGACGATCATCATTTATATATCGCTTTATATCGCCGAATCTTGACTGCAGCGGTGGTGGGGCGCCATGTCACGTTACCATGACAAGGTGCCGCACCACGTAATAAATAGTCCAAAACAATCCAAAGCGGAAAAAAAGCAAGAATAAGGACGAAAAACTGGTTAATATTTATTTTATTTTCTAGGTGACCATAAGCGGGTTTATGGCATTCGAAGTGTGCATTATCACCTTTTAACTGACGTTTAACCAGAAAAAAAATGAATCCTACGTTAAGTTTTACGTTTAACGTGACTGTTGTCCATATGATTTGTCCTTGTTTTGAATAAGAAATTTTAACTCTAACTCACTGTCAACAATACGCCACCGCCATATATGCACATCAATTCAACTGACAGAGCATGCTCTTCATTTACTAAACTAAAACTAAACTGCATTTTTTTGAATTTTATGGATCCCTGGAAGGGAAATTATCCTGATGCCAAAGCTCTGCTAAAAAAATTACAGTGCTGTCCTGCTGCTTTTTCTGTTTTTGGGCAGAAGAGCAGATGGTATAAACGATGCACCGAACCCGGAAGTGGGGAGAAATGAAAGCAGCAGACATCCCTCATATTAGGTGTAAAAAGGTATATTTATTAAACTTACATAGAACTTTTTAGAATGTCTTTGATTCCATATCGATGAAACTATTTTGTTACCATAGCTCTGTTGAAATTTGAATAAAGCATTCTCCAGCCGCTCTTTGTGGATGTCATGGCGTGATGGTTTCAGACCCAGAAGAGGTGGAAACAGGCCAGGAAGTGGTAGCAGACATGAAACTCCACTCATTAAACAAAAGGCGCATGTCTGTCAGAATTGGTTCATATTAAGAGGGTACCATACCAAAAACAGCTAAGAGTAGCCTAAAGTAGTAGGCCATCATTTTTTACTGCAGTTGACTGATGCTACAATAAAAAAGATCAAATTAAATGAATAAATAAACGCCAGTAGGTTTAGAATACCCAACTTTCTTTCTTTTTTTCTTTCTAATTATCACTACGGCTGGTAACCAGTTGACCTACTTTAGCTCCAAGTTAGCTTTCTTGATTTTATTTCCATGCAGTTTCCTAACCTACTATGTCCTGTGTTACTGTGCATCGTTGATACAATCAGCTGTTCTGGCTGAAAAAATGGCAGCAGGACATCACTATACAGTCTTTTTTTTTCTTTTGTAGGTTATGGTATCGAGATACTTTCCTTGGTTGGGGATCAATAACATTAAAAAAACGTTATTTCTGTTTTAGTTTAGTAAATGAGGCTCAAAGCGCGTGCTCACTCAGTGTGCTGTGACCCCGTGACGTGTTTTTGACAGTTTGTTAACCGGGGAAATATCGTATTCAAGACATGCAAGAATCGTTTTCACAACAGACATGTCAAACATTTAACTGCATGTTATATCTTTTTTTATTTTAAGTTGTGCACAAAGTATAAACAGTTTTGTATTTTTACATACGTTTCATATATACGGTTATTTTAGCCCATAGTTGCTGTCACTAACACATACTGATACAAACACCTATGCCCTTAAACACTTATGCCCTCTAGCGGCTGTTGCTATTTTCTAGTCATATAGAAGTCTCACCTGAGTATAAGTCGTACCCCTGGCCAAACTATGCAAATATGCAACTTATATTCTGAAAAATGTGAGCAATAAAACCAGAGGGCTTATTTAACCATCACTTTTGAACTTACACCAGCATTATTTTTTGGTTGTGTTTTGCAATCTCCTCCTTTTTGATAATAAAAAAGGAGCACACAGCACACGCATGTTATATGTTTTGGCACAACAGTATCACATCTGTGGCTTTACGTGTTCTGGGTCATAGCATCTGCAGACATGAACAGAACTCCTGTCTGAAAGCAGCACTAAGGACAGACACGGACTCACCGTCAGTGAAGATCCGCAGGATCGAGAGAACAGGAAGTCTTCACTTCTGAGAGAATGCTGCGGACTTTCAAAATAAAATGTCACATGGGGGCTCAGCACATTACCCTACGATAAACTCATGACCTCAAAAGTCTTGCCAAATAAGGAGCACTCAGTTCTGCCCTGGGGTTGGTCCATCTGTCACCTAGTCTACAGCTCAGGTCAAATCTGGATCAGGTGCTGCTTCACAATGAGAACGTTGATGCTTTAGTGCAGATGAAGACTTTAGTTCTGCTCCAAACATTTATTTTGACCTGTTTCTCCAAAACGGTGTTTGAACACTGATGTAAAAACAGAATTTAAAATATTTAAGACTTTATATGAAATATTGATTTAAGCAAAAAGCTTTTTCCAACTAAAAAGGACATTTATCTTTATGACTGTTTTCAGCCTTTTTCCTGATTTTCATTGTATTTTAGTGAAAACCAGACTGAAGACGAGCAGAACAGCAGCCTTCAGGAGAAGCAGCTACTCTGTGGGTCAGCTCTACACAGACGGACCTGCAGAAAAGAAGCTCTCATGGTGAAAGAAAGATAAAGAAGAGAAAGAGGAAAAGCTGGCAGCCTGAGATTATTCCTCACCTCAACCCCCCACCCCCACCTCACACACACAGCAGACAAACCCAGTGTGTTCTGGGTGCTGCTCGTCCTCTGGAGCAGGATGAGAAAAGAGTCAAATGTTTTATCAGTGTGTGTTTGTATGTCAGACAGGAAGGGGGGGGCAAACAACAGAAGGCTGAAGGTCCTTCCTGGGAGCAGACTGGCTGTTGATTTAAAAAAAGCACATTTTAACGATTCTGTTTGTTGTAACGGCTGAACCAAACCTCCATTGGAACCTTGGCTCCCGATCAGAATCCTTCTTCTAGAACTGGTCTTTGGTTCCCATGAGAACCGTGGGCCCCAGCAGGATTAAACACAGCACACTAGTGATGCAACTACTACACAAAACCTGTGTGTAACAGACCTTTCCAAAAATATCAAAAAGACACACTGCACTGACAATCGCTGCAACAGAAACCACACCCTTCCTCCTCCCTCCAAGGTAATTGGATTTAAGTTTAGAAAAGGCCAACAGACTGATTATGGGGGCCATTAGCAGGGACTCTGATCTGATTGGCCGCTGGTAAGGCAAAGCTCTGATAAGCAGAATTCTGGAGGTGTCATGGACCAATGAAGACCATAGTGATGCTCAAATTTAGGGTGGACTGTTTGGACTAGAGTTCAAAAACAGCTGTACTATATGGTAAATAATAAAAGTTAGGTAATACTATTGAAAACTTAGCAAGTGATAAAAAATATGCAATAATAATAATACCATTACTGTGAAATAATACTAGGCTGTACGGTGGGGCAGTGGTCAGCATTCTTGCCTCACAGCAAGAAGGCCCCCGGTTCAAATTCTGGCTGGGGGACCTGAACCAGAACCCCAATGGGGGGGCCTTTCTGTGTGGAGTTTGCATGTTCTCCCCGTGCATGCGTGAGTTTTCTCCGGGGACTCCGGCTTTTCCCACCATCCAAAAACATGCTGCATAGGTTCCTTGGTTTCTCTAACTTGTCCCTCGGTGTGAGTGTGCATGGGTACATGCTGTGGCCCTGAGACAGACTGGTGACCAGGGGGGTATTCCAGGAAGCATGTTTAAACGAGCCTGACTTTAAGCCTGAACTCTGGCTGAAATCCGCCTGAACTTGCTTACTCTGGGTATGTCGGTTCCAAAACACCGGATATGAGTTGGCGTAATTACGCTCCACTTGGTAACCCTGGGTTAATGCACGTGCACAGCAAGAACATAAAGACATTTTCAATGGATCGCCGATTTCCAGAGTCACCATGGAAACGCGTGGAGAAAACAAGAGGGCGCTATATTTCAGTGAGACGGAGTCTGAGATTAATGACGGCGTATGAAGATTATACGTCCATCAAAAATGTAATACGGCTGCATCATCAGCAAAATAAAGTTTCTGTTTATCCAACTTAAATGAATTAATTGGTAACAACTCAATATTTTTTTACAACTCAAATTAACATATTTATCTAACTAAATGTCATTTTACTCCAATTCAATTAAATGTTTTTCCATCTTCATTTATTGTACTTCTTGAACTGTCATATGTCTAAGTTTGAGGCTGCAGATATTCTCATTTTATAACAATAAAATGAATGAAACAAAACGGATGTGCTTCACAAAATAATACATCATATCTCTGAATCTATCATTACATCACTACACAGTAGTGGTGCTAAATAACCTCATCCTCCTCTCCCTCCCTCTCACTCATGGTGCAGAAAGAATTAAACATAACAGGACAAATAAGTAGACAGAACACAGCTAAACAACTAAACACATTTGGTCAATAACCCACACTTAAACCCAAATCCGACCAGACAGGCAAAGGGAATGGTATTCCACAATCCTTTGCGGTGCCGAACTAACAGCAGCGCCAAAGTTACACCTACTTAATTGAATTAATTTGAATGAGAGTAAATTAATTGCATCGACTCTCCAGCTCTGATGAACTCCGCCTGACTCTGACACCAAATCTGATTTGACTCCAGGAGCTTTCTGGTTTCCTCTGGTTTTCTTTCCTTTCCTTCCTTTATTTTTAAATTAACTTTCAAATTTTTTCTTTTCTTTTAAAGTAAATTTTACGTTGATTATTTCTATGATGTATTGTGATTTTAATGCATTTTTCTGTTTTGTGAAGCACCTTGAATTACTTTGTGTATGAATTGTGCTATGCAAATAAACTTGCCTTGCCTTGGTCCTCTTGACTCCCTATCTGCCCATCGGTTCTATCTCTGCCTCTCCCTCCTGGATACTACGTACTGGATCTTTGGACTTGGCACCCACCACAGATAAGGATTTTGGATCGTTGGGCATGCTCTGCCTTCACACACCAGTCCCTGTTTTGGGATCAGCGGTTCTCAACAGGCATTCTGTTTCCGCCACCTGAAGGCCATCTTAACTTCCTCAATAAATCTTTCTTGAATCTTAGAATTGGGTCTCACTATGTATTGTTAGTGTGTACTCTCATCTTTACAGCATATCAAATTTCTGTGATTTAACTGTTACAAGATTTCAAGACGGGCCTGGTTCAGGAGGAACACATCAAAAAAGGGTCCTGTCATCCCCACACCCTCACCGCCGTCACTGAGCTTCCACAGCTCAGCGTCAACTTTTAATTGTTACAAAGAGGATTATGGGACCAGTTAAGTACGTTGGGGGGCAGTAACACTTTAGACTGGACCGCACTGCGAAGGGAGGACTGATAGACGAAAGTGCCAGCGCTGCTGAAGAGCTTAATTTGTTCTGAAGAGTCTTACGTACACGCAGCTCCTAAATCCCACTAATGAGAAGAAGAAGAGACAGGTGTGAGGCCAGAATGTGCTCAGGGGAGAATGAAGGGAAAGAGGAGAACATAATGGGACTGCTGGGATCCATCCCATCAAGTTAAAGATGTGAGGGAAAATAAACTGAACAAGAAAAAAGCTCAAAAACAAGTAAGAAGGTAAGAAAGTTGCTGCTTTGATAGGGTGAGATGAAAGAAAACCACTGGAAATGATTTTTCCAGGATATTCTGATCACCTCCACATTGTAGTGGGAGGCATTCAGTCTAGACCTGTGCTTATACAGCTGGGCTCTTTCTTAGGGGTGTGGAGGATGCCCACACTGCTGGTGCAACGACTTGAAGCATTGACGCTCCAAGTTCACAATAAAACCATTTGGATCCCTCTGCCCAAAGAAAAGGACGTGCAGGAGACGATAGTTCACACTGAACTCCTGTTCAACACTTTCACAGGTAAGAAATGCAAGGACTGCATTTAGCACAGCTGGACCTTAAAAAGGTTTTCAATAGAGTTTCTCAATGCCAAAAGATGAAAGAGGACTACCTTTAGCTGTCAGTGAATTCAAATAACAATGACATGAAAATGACTGTTCATCAGCTGATCAGAATCTTAAGACCACAGCCCATAAAAGTCAGTATTTTGGTCAAAATTTGTATTTTCTCATAAGTAATCACCCTGTCAGTGTCTCTTGATGGCAATAAATGTCCATTTCTTTGAACAGGGTTGGATTGTTGAGCTGCCTCTCATAACGCCATCGCTGCTCAGGTCGGACGCTGTAAAACAGTCTGGATTCTTTTTAAAGATCCTGAGGGCTACAGAGGATCCAAAGGGCCGTCCACTAAGACATGGGATGGTCCCTGACCCTAGTTAAGACCATCGCTGACTGTTGACCAGTACTGAATAGACAGAGAATGCTTCTTCAAAGCCCACATCTTCATCAACCCCACAAAATTACCCAGTTGGACTTTACAAGGAGCACCAAACATGGGACATTCAAAAGTGGAAGAGAGTTCACTGTTGAGAATGATTTTCTGGTCTGGTCTGGTCTGGTCTGGTTTGGTTTAGTTTGGATGCTCATTCTCCTTTTCTTGGTTTCTGTGCAGGGTGGCTGTGACTCCCTCATTCTCCTTATGATCCTCTGGAGCAGCTGCCTCCTCTTTACTACTCAGCCCTGCTGCATGTAACCCAAAGGAACCCATGGTGACACCAGCGGAACATTAAAATATTAGAAATCATTTGTGCTAAAATACTCATTTTTAAGAAAACAAATGAATCCTTGGGCTTTTTACTACAAATGGGCCTGTGGTTCTTCCTGCATCTGGGTTTCCTCCTACTTGCCTAACAGTGAGAAAATAATGTAACTTTGATGGTCTTGACTGGCAGGACAACGAGATCCCACCTGACGTGTTTTCTCCGTGGCAAAGTGGAGGAGGGGTTATCATGGTCTGGGGTGGAACAATGGAGCCTTAGGTTGTGCAGAGCCGTCCCTCACAACTGAGGCCTATCGTCTGCACGGCGATGACTGGGTTTTTCTATGCTGCAGTGCGCCTCACAAAGGAATTTTTCAGGAGAAGAGCCTCACTCCTTTGGATGTCCAGCAAGTTCTTCTGATTAAAATCCAATTGAGAATATTTGGGATGTTTGGAAAGAGATGTTTGCAAAATGATTATCAGTTTCAGACAGTGGACGCCCTTCATGAAGTCATCTTCATCACCGCATAACTGCATTTCCGTCAGATGAAGACCACTCATGTGGTCCTCAGAGTCGTGCACAAGGAGCTGTGGCAGGATTCAACCTCCAACCCAGTCCATGAATTAGCCTGAACCACAAACGTTCCAGGGTCTGTCCCTCCTGACCAAAGAAGCACACATTCTCACTCACATTGCCGCATCTGCAAACAGGCGGTTGAGTTAATTATTCAGGACATAATTAAACCCAATAAAGCAGAACAGATTGAATGAAAGGATAAAACTATAACTGCAATGATGCTCTATCGCTGAGAAGAACAAAGGAGAGTCGCTGAAGCGTGAGGGAACCTGATAGGGTTTGTTACTAACCTCTGCTGAAGAATTTAACTCTCAAGTTGAAATACTATTTCCATGTTTTCCATTTGTATAGGATTTTGTGCAATCACTCCGTGATATGTTGTGACAGTAAGTGGAAAAAAACCAAGAACGCCACATCGAAAAACCAAAGCCCTTCAGAGTGAATCCACTGGGGAGAAGAACCACGAAAAACCCAGGAACTGAGGAGAGACGATAAGGAGTGAGGAGGGAGAGCAGGGAAAGATGAGACGGACCGACCCAAAGAACAAAACACGCAGCTCTCCAAAGTTCAACAATATTCAGAGTTTTTCTGAACTGACTGACAGGCTCATGAGATGACGGTTTAGCTTTGAAAGGGTCTGTTCTATTTTTGCCTCAGATTTCTGCTCCGCTGTGGAATAAATATAACTCTGCTTTGTTCTCAGAGCAGATATCTGCTCTTTGAAATGTGAAATGGCTGATTAAATGAAGAAATGCATTAATGAAATGTTAAAGATGGTCAACCACTCTGCCACTGCACTGGCAATCTGCTTATTTTACTTCTTTAGGTATAAAACACAATTCTGTCATTTCTCAAACATTTCTCTGCATAGAAACATTTTGAGCAGCTCTTTGTTGGTGTTAAACACCCAATCAGATGTTTTGTGTTTTTAAACATGTTCTTGTGGCCTTTTTCTCATGATGGAGGACAGGTGCAAAGAAAGAATTTCTGGAATCCCTTTATTCAAATTGTTGTGAATCAGGAGTTGAAGAATAAAATGCAGTTTATAAAAGATCGTATTTGTTTTGTAGAAAATACGTTGGGCGGGTCCCAAGCTCCCTACTCCGCTCCATTCTGATGCATCCACTTGCAGACGATTAGATCTAAACTGCAAAGCTCCCATATTGCTCATCATGTTTGTTGCCCCGCTGGTGTAAGGCGTGGGATGTGAGGGGCCAAAAGCTAGTGGGACAGTCACAACTCAGCACGGTAATTCAATCCTGCTACTCTGCAGATGTGAGCTCCTCTGGTTTTCAAAACGGTCCATCTTTGCATCTTTGAATGATCAATGATCTGACCATGAGTCAAGTGTTTTAAAGTCAGAGCATTCCACATTGAACTGAATGGGGACAAAAATGTTCCCTACTGAGAAGTGTGATGACTGTTTAGTGAGGTGTCAATCCAGTGTTAAGGTGGAGATGGTGCCTCTGGGAAGGATCAGCAGTTTATCCAGAGTCTGCACATGGTGCCTTTTTTGGTTATCAATCAGATTCCAACTCCATCTGTGTCTTTAGTTTTAGTCTGAGCTCTGAGGGCTTGGTCTGCTTTGTCCTTTGCAGGGTCACAGAAGCCTATCCTGAGTCAGGGTTGACCCTGGACAGCGAGCTAGTCTCCTGCAGGGTCACGACACTCTTAGGGAAAACCAATACCAATCCACCTATTTTGGAACTGTGGCATAAGAGATAAGATGAGATAAGATATTCCTTTATTCATCCCAGGAGCAGTACAGGGCAGACAGCGGGCAATATATAAAGAAACAAAACTTTGGAGTCAGTATAAACTCCTATATACACAATATACACATGATGACCACTTAGTCAGTAATTGCACAGGGTAAGCTAAGTAGATAAGACAGAGCCGATGATGTTGGTTAACGTGGTTCACTGGGAGCAGCTAAGGTTGTACAGTCTAACGGCAGCAGGTAGAAACGACCTGCGGTGTGGCTCCTTCAGACACTTAGGATGTCTCAGTCTGACGCTGAAGGAGCTGCACAGTGAGGACACAGACTCATACATGAGGACAGAGTTCCTGGAGAAAACCCACTCATGCATCAAGAGAACACGCAAACTCCACACAGAAAAGACCCAGCCAGGATTTGAACCAAGCCCTTGTTGCAGGAACCCAGCAGACCTGACCACTACACCACTGTGCCACCCCCTGCTCAGTCATATTCATGCGGCTAAATGTGATTTGGCTGTGGCAGAGTCTGCTTGGTGTCTGTGTTGCTCCGTCTCGGCTGTGGGAGTGGAATCAGCGTACAGTCACTGACTGCCGTCTCTGCGGGATAATTGCTGTTGATCACTGCCTGTGAACAGATGTATTAGGAGGGATTCATGTATGCTAGGAAATATCCTAAACTCCAAACACAAACCCCATATTAAAGCTAATGAGCTTCACTTTTGGAAAGGCTGTTTATGGATCTGTGCTGCAGGCCAAACCCTCCAACACCAGAACCAACCGTCATTCTGCAAAGACAATCTGAACCTTCAGGATTTTTTTTCTACTGAGTTGTTTTAAAGCATTTCTTTCAGTATTATTAGGATTTTATTGTTTCATCCTTTTCAAATTGACTCAGGTTGTTTTTAGACTTTGAACACTGTAGCAACTGGTTTTCCCGTCTGCTGACGTCACCATAAATAGATTCATCGTAATCTGTCTCTAAAACCAACCTGACGATAAGAAAAATGGGGGGGGGGGTCTAAAAACACACATCAGCATGTTTAGACTCTTTAAAAACCAGAAATCATTTCTCTTTAGTTGCTGCAGAGCTTTTCTTTAACTAAAATGTTTTTTTTGAAATTCATCTGACCCTCTAAAAATCAGAAACCAAGACAAAAAAACTTTAAAGGTAAATTAACCCACATCAGAACATTTCTTTTTGCTGAACGATGCAAAGATGAAAATATTTCTTCATTTCCTGCTTCTCTTTTTGGACAGAATCCTGTTTGCATCATTTTAGAATTGATCTGAATGAGACAGAGGCTCATAATGTCCCCTTCTATTAGAAAATCACCTGTAAAGTATTGAATCTGCATCCATCAAACACATGAACCCAAACCAACAGAGAAAACAGACATTTACGTCCGTCTTTTTCCTCCCGAATTAAAATCTGCAGCTTACAAAGCAACAGCAGCAGAGCGTTCACTGACAGCAGAGTTCCTCTCCCGGCACCAACACAATTATCCGGGGATAAAACCAATTCCTCTCAGAATAGAGCCACCCATCTCAGGGGGGGGCGGATTAGATTTAATTAGTCTCCCGGTTCCACAGATGAGCGGGAACGCTCTCTTTCCCTCATCTGTGCATGAACACAGGCAGAGCATGAAGGGGGCGGGGCTTAGGTCTGGTCTTTTGACTTTTATCACCAGAATAAGAACTTCAGAATCAAAGCGGGCGTGATCACCTGCAGCAACAATTACAGGAAGAATAAAGATTCATTTACTTTTTATTATTACAAGTATCGTTACTTCAGATAATTAAATAAGACCCTCATCTCCAGCTAATGAGGAGATTAAAACTAGAAAAACAGAGCCACTAATGAGAGAAAAACAATGACAGCATAAAAAGTAACTTTATTCAAACATGTCATTTCTGATTGACAGAATTCTGAAGTTTTAGCTGAGCTGAGTTGAAGTGCAGACAAATAACAGGAAACCAAAAAATCCCCCAATTACCTACAGATGTCATGAATCTCAGTGACTGCAGTCTAGAAACGACTTTGATTCTCTCCTCATGCTTCTCGTCTTCAACATGTAGCTTTTTGATGCTGTGCACTTAGGAGCAGTTTAAACACATTTTTCCTGAAATCTTTGAAAGTTGGTCACTCAAATGCTGCCGTCCTTCATTGGTTCTGTTGGTGATCAGAACCAGGAAGGACACCTCCACCTGCTGTCAGAAAAGTAGCTTAGTAACCTCAAAGCTTTAATACGTATAGTTAGACCTGCAGACTTCGCAGGGCTCTAGAGTGCAACCATTTTGCTCCAAGAGACTTTCAATGGAGCAACCAATAAAGAAAGACAGATTAAGGCGATACAGAGTTAAAAATACAAATCACTGTGAGGTTTAGTCAGACTTTCCCTTTTTTTCTGACACCTTAGTAGTCATATGGAGGCCTTGGCGCGCTGGGCAGTGTAATCCTCTGGTGCAAACATGACCAAGAGTGTCTAAACCGGTTTCCTGATCACAGACGGTCAAGTCCTCCATTTTCTGAATCGCTGAATACCTTTGGGGTCATGGGGTTGCTGGAGCTTATCTCAGATACTGGTAGGTGAAGACGGGGTACCTCTAAACGGGTTTCCAGGGACATTACATCACACTCACCACATTCCACTATTGTTGTAATATTGGGCTATTGAAAGGAAATTCAATTGAATAGAATTCACACCTAATCCCCAATTAACCTTTGACGAATGTTTTAGGAGAAAGGTGGAGGTCCTGGAGAAGACCCACACACCACTCATCACAGAAAGGACCCAGTTGGGATTCAAACCGGGGGTTCTAACTGTGAGGTGAGAGTGCTAACCACTTCACCCTCGTGCCACCCAGAGGCAGTGAAGCCCATAGTTTGATGCACTGGGTTGGCTGGCAATAGTACATTTGCTCCTGGTTCTAACCCATTTGTGTTGAGACACCGAAAAGGTTAATGCGTCCATAAAACACGTTTCATGATGTGATGTATGCACTGCCCACGTGCCCCCTCTCCCCCTCGGTGGCAGGCAACTGCAAAGGGGCAAAAGAACAAAAGGCGACCCAAGACAACTATGCTGTTACATGATGTGGGTGAAAATATCGGTACAACTCAGAAAAAAAGTCAGGCACGGCGGTCGGTGCAACTGCAAAACGTTAGTGGAGAACAAAGAAAAAAAACTCACATGATCCTAAAATGACCTTTTCTCTTCGGTTTATCTTCTTTCAAACTATGACTCATTAAGCTTCTCACCCTGAACACATGTAACCTCAGATAACTGCACCTGACCACAGGACTTTTTCCCACCCAAACACCTGCATTTGAACACAGCACGCAGCCTTGCATTTTTCTACAGAAAACATGTGATGAAGAGTTAATGTGTTTATTAATATTCAGAGCAGGTTGGTGTCAGAGCTGTTTATAGAAACTAATGACAACCTCTGCAGATGTTCTCTCTGCAACCCCCCCCCCCCCCCCCCAGATGAGGCTGTAATTGTGTCCTTTTGTTGAACTGCATCTTTGGATGCATCAGTCACAGATTCATCCATCATTTCAGAGCACGCCTTCTTCGTTCATCACAAGAATCTGTTTTTCAAAGGAAAAACAACTCCAAGTTTGCTGCAAATCATCCGGATCTTGATGGTCTGAGACCGTTCAGAACAGACCGCACTGGCATGACCCTGAAGCAGTGCACACTGACAGAACAAACATCAGCTTTCAGGGTGGTAGCATTTCAGAAATGATCTCAAAGCTGGAAATTCAGACAACCAAAGTCAGATCAACAGTAGAATTCTGAGGAAAGCTTGGTGTGGCTGTGGTGGAAGGGTTCTCCATGCAGATTGTTGGTGTTTTTATAAAGTTACACCACTGTATTAGTTATTTGACATCCGACAGGTTAAAGTTTGAAAGCTGCTGCCCCAGTTTCACAGAGGAAAAGCCTCCTCTACCTTTGGTGAAAGAGTCCATCCATCTTCCAGACCAGCTAAATCTCTGTAGGGGTCCTGAGGTCGATGGAGCCCAGCACTGCTACTGCTGGGTGAAGGCGCTGTACACCCTGGACAGGACAGCCGTCAGTCCCAGGGCCCAAATGAGCCAACAGTTGTGTCAATGATGTGGAGACTTGTCCTATCTTTACTCTGGCAGGAGACTACTTGAAGAATATGTTTATGATTTCATCTGTGGAGGTGTCAGCAGAGATGTCAATTCATTTCAAAGGTGGAGTTATGTGTCAATCCGTTTCCTGCTGGCTGACAGACAGAAGTCTTGAGTGCATCAGCAGATCATCCACCACCATAAGCATTTTGAAGAATCCATTAGCGTTTTCTGACCTGTTGAGCCTGGAGGTGATTCATAAGAAAGAAAAGAACACACATGGGACGTTCCATGTGTTCGCAGGATTTACGGCGCCATCTTGGCTGCCTCGGTACTTGTCATTTTGTTTCATTTTGTGTTGCTCTCCGCTCTTCCTCTGCGGTTACATTTAGCAGAGAAGAGCTTTTGCCCATCGGGCAATCCGGTGCCAGACTTCTGTCTCCTGTTTTTACTCACTCAGATCCTGATTGGAGGCACGGCAGGCCTTTGTGCCGGCGCGGTAAACGGGCGGGCGCGCTTGTCAAACTGAGGCTGCGAGGTTTACGCACTGCTCTACCGGCCAAACACTGAGGGAACGTCTGCTCTCTGGCTAACAAAATGGACAAACTGCTACTGCTCCTAAACTAGAGCTCTGATTTTTGGCGCTCCTCCGCCCTGAAATCTGGCTCAGTGAACACATCCTGGACAGCACACTACATCTGCCAGGCTTTCAGCTGTACCGTGTGAACCGAAGCGCGGCGCTGTCATGGAAATCAAAGGGAAGTGGAACCTGTTTCTTTACAAACTAAGACTGGTGCACAGGGTTAAAGAAGACGTGCATCCCACACCTTCCCACACCTTCTACTTTCAGCAGGAGTTATCCTGGTTGGTGCTGGTCGGTGTTTACATTCCACCACAGGCATGCGTAACGGAGGCGTCACAGCAACACGCTGACCACATTACAAAAAACAACTGGACTGTCCGCTGATCATGCTCGGGATTTTAACAGGGCAAACTTTAAAGTCGAAATAGCCAAATACTAACAGCACGTGGCTTGTCTCACCAGAAGCTCAAACATTTTGGACCACTGCTGCAAAACAATAAAGGACGCATATCACTGGACTGATGTTCCCCACCCTGCTTTGGGACTTTCCGACCACTGCCTGGTCTATCTCATCCCAACCTATAGGCTACAGCTGAAATTTAGCTGAACCCATAGTGAAGACTGCGAAGTGACGGTCGAATGAGTCAAAGATCCAACTGCAAGCCTGCTTTGACTGCACTGACTGGAGCATCTTGGAGGCTGCTGCTTCAGACCTGGATGAACTCACTGACACTGTCACATCCTGCATCCGTTTTTGTGAGGACATGTGTGTGCAGACCAAAACCTTCTGCTCATCCAACAACAACAACAAAGCATGGTTCACTAAACTGAGGCAACGACGTCAGGACAAGGAAGAGGCCTACAGGAGTGGAGATCGGGACCGGTACAAGCAGGCCAGGAATACGCTGACAAAGGAAATCAAGGCAGCAAAAGGTCCTACGCTGCAATGTTGATGGACCAGCTCTCTGCCAATGACGGTTTGGAAAGGCCTGCAGATCATCACCAACTACCGGAGACCATCCTCCCACCCTGCAGACAGCCCCCAGCTGCCAGAGGAGCTTAACCACCTCTATTCCAGGTTTGAAAGAACTTCACCTTCCCCCTCAGCCACCATTTCCATCACACAGGATCGACCTGCAATCCCAACCTCCCCCACACCTGCACTGAGGATCTGTGCATCAACAGTTTCAGAAGCAGATATCAGGACGGCTCCAGGACCTGGTGGAGTGTCTCTCCACCATCACGATAGTTAACACTTTTAAACCATGAAGACCTGCTTTCTTGGCAGCAGTGATCATTCCATTCTAAATCCAGCCACAATCAAGTGAATGATGGCGAGGCTCGCTTGCTAAGGTGGCCTATAGCCCAGTTCAGTGTGGCATTTGGGGGGTGTGGTTACAACCACAAGGCAAACCGAACAGACGACGCCTCCACAGCACTTTCACATCACTCACTAAATTCACTTCAGGCAACAGAAATGATAGTTGACAGGAGAATTTTCAGCAACAGATGACAGAGTTGTGAGCGATAGACCACATCTCTGTTTTGACAAGCCTCATTATCCCTCACGTGACCTTTTGACCCACAGGCTAAGACCGGGAAGGAAAACCGGATCTGTGGAAATGAAAGATCGCTCCATTTCAGTCCTTCTTTTGACATGTAAATGTATTCTTCACACTTTGACAAACAGCCATTAAAACTGCATTAAAATGGGCCGAAAGAGGAAATGAGAATCTGCTACACTAAATACTATATTAAAACCCAAGAATAATTCATGGAGAATCAGCTGTAACTACACTAGCACATACTATGCTCTCCATGTTGGATATGAGCTAAAGTTAGAAAATAAAATTCAGGCCTCAGGCCTAAAAGGCGACATCATGTTTTTGCTTTTTTAATTGTCTATCATTTAAATGGAAGTATTTGTTGATGTCATTCAGAAATTGAAGATGAAGGAAGACCTGTTATTGTTATGATTTACATAAACACGGATGATAAACAAGAAACCACCAATAACACCACATAAAGACCAAAGCTCACCCTTACACACTCCACGCCGCACACCTTGCATCTAATCATTCTGGAAAAGGTTTATATGTGTGTTCAACATAGTAAAATAGTCAGTTTGTTGGAGGCTGCGCATGGACACTAAAAATGAAACAACTTTATCTTACCTTCAGCTTTAAGGAAAACAAACCATTTTTGTCTGAAGCCTTAGTTTGAATTTAAAGGTACGCAGTTTGGACATGATACAATCTTATATTTTTAATTATTTTGATGTATACTTTATAGTTCATAACCTGAACTGCTGGACTATAGACAAAAGCAAAAAACGAAACAATGCAAATGAAATGTGCTGCTACATTTAAGAATGATGGGCCTTCCGACACTGCCTAAACAGTCCATCTCACCCCAACTCAGAAGCAAAGCTGAAAT
>CM074508.1:7506194-7578694 GCA_037389245.1 Oryzias sinensis | reverse complement strand
CCTCAGCTAGTTGTTGCTGTCTTTCAACTAGATTGTAGGTTGCTTGTTGTTGGGGAGGAAGGTGGTTTGTAAATCAGTCTCTGCAGAGGGCCATAGAGGTTACGTCCCAGAGCCAGCTCAGCTAGTCTTCCTGTAGTCTTGTTACGTGTGTTAATAGCAAAACGAAACTCAGGTAACCATTGATCCCAAGCATGGTGATGTTGGCCAACAAAGGATGCAATCATGGTCTTCAATGTTCTGTTTACACGTTCGGTGAGGTTGGTTTGTGGATGATAACTAGTTGTTAACTTCTGCACAACCCCCCATGTCTTACAAAGGTCAATTAAAAGACTACTAGTAAACTGAGGACCACGGTCAGACACCAGATATTGAGGAACGCCCCACCTAGTGAATATTTCCTCTATCAGAATCTTGACAATTCGTGGTGTTTTACTATTCTAAGGGAACAATTCAACCCACTTTTGAATAGTATTTAAAATCACCACAAGAAGAAATATTGCTTGTCTTTGTTCTGGGGAAGGGCCCCATGAGATCTATTCCGAGCATCTCTCCAGGTTTGTTGACCGTGATGTTTTGTAATAAACCCGAAGGTTTGCAATTTCCAGGTTTGTACTTTTGGCAAGTTTCACATTTCTTGCGTGTTCCCAGGATTTTATGCGACGCTTGGCCAACAATTGCTACATCTAGGATCTTCAGAGGGTTTTTCAGGCGCCCAAGATGGCTCTCCCAAAAGGATTACCTGCAGCAATCGAGAAATCCTGGGACTAAGGCCTGAGGCACTACCAATTGGAACCGCCCCTTGGTTCTCAAGGGAATTCCCAAGGGATACAGAACACCCTGACAACTGGCAAAAAACTGATCCCTTTGGGGAGAAGTGTTGATGTCACTTGAGCCCTGAGCCATTTCATTAAGTTTGGGTCATGATCTTGTGTTTGAGCGATTTTTACTAAACTGGTTGGCAGGATCAGCGACTCTTCAGGGTGACAGCCAAGCAAGGAGATGGCCTTATTATCAAGGGTGTATAACCCCGAGACAATGCGTCTGGTGCAACATTGAGGCAACCTTTTCTATAGAGGACCTTGAAGTGGAACTGTTGCAATCGCAAAATCCAGCGCGCCAAGCGAGATGTTGTTTTAGGACAATTGAACGCCCACGACAGTGCAGCATGGTCTGTGTAGACAGAAAACTGCTTCCCTTCAAGATAGTGTCGCCATTTCTCAACCGCCCAGACGACCGCCAAACATTCCTTTTCTGAGGTAGAATAATTTCTCTCAGGTCCGCTAAGCCCTCTGGAAGCATACGCAATCACACGTTCTCCATCTTTTGTCTCCTGTGAGAGAATTGCCCCAAGGCCCACCTCACTGGCATCTGTATGAACCTGAAAGGGAAGTGACATATCTGGCTGTGCTAGCGGGTGGTGAGGTTAGAGCTTTTTTTAAAGCATCCATACTAGCTTGACATTCGCAGACCACACGCACCCTTCTTTAAGTGATTAAGAGGAGCCTCAATATCAGAAAAATTTGCAATAAATTTATGATACCAGCCTGCAAGCCCCAGAAAACGTTGAAGCGATTTTATATCAGTTGGTACTGGAAACTCTGCAATTGCTTGTGTTTTCGCTGGATCGGCTTCTACTCCTTTTTCTGAGACAACATGACCAAGAAATTTTAACGGTTTTTAAAGAAATGACATTTCTCCATGTTGAGACTGAGGCTTCCCATGGAGTCTCTGAAACACTTGCCAAATCTTTCAGGTGGTCTTCTTGTGTTTTAGAATATACAATGATGTCATCAATATATACAAAACACAACTTCCCTTTTAGTTCTCCTAACACTTTTTCCATAAGCCGCTGGTGGCTGCAGACACGTAATCCAAATGGTACTACTTGAACTGGAAAAGTCCAATAGAAGTTATAAAAGCTGTTTGTGGCTTACTCTGTGCATCCATGGCCACCTGCCAATATCCTGATTGCAAATCCAAAGTGCTAAACCAGGATGCACCATCCATGGATTCCAAGATGTCATGAATGAGGGGCATGGGATAAGCATCAGGCAAGGTCTTGGCATTTACTCTTCTGTAGTCAACACAAAACCTATAGGATCCATTGTAATGTTCACAAGGACTACAGGAGAGGACCAGGCTGATTGTGATGGTCACTCATGCCATCTTTCAACATTTTAGGCCATGTTCCTCGATTATATTTTTTTTTAAAGGAGAAACCCGATATGCTCTTGATCTCACTGGGATTTCGTCTTGTAAGAAGATTGTGTGTTTTTCTACAGTGGTTTTCCCCAGAATGCCAGATGTAACTGTTGGCCAGTCCTCCACCAATTCCTGTAGAAGTCTGGAACTGTCCGGGTTATCAGTGTCACAGGTTTGAACCAGGTCTGTGGCAGTCACAACCGACCTGGCTAAGCGAGGAAACTCGGTTGGAGTGCATAGTAGAGACTAACCGGAGAAAGGCAAGAGGAGATGGTGGATCTTTTCCACTCCCTGAAATCTCCTGTCTGATGAAGAAATGCATGGAATTTATAACCATGATCTGTTTTCACCCCATAACTGTTTCGGGACATATCAAGAATTGCTCCTGACTTTGATAGAAAATCCAGTCCAAGCACTAGAGAAAAAGCCAAGTGGCGGTCTTCCATCACATGCACATTTATTGTCCATTGATCCTGATACACTCTTAGACATAGAGTCTTCTGGCCCAACTCCTGGTGAATGGTTCCATCAGCCATAACAAACCTTTGTCTTTCTGTAAGTTGAAATATTTCTTCAGGATGTGTCAACTGTCTCACAAGCTTCTCATTAGAGTAAAGGTACTACCAGTGTCAACCACTGCTTCCACTCGCATCCCTCGGATTGAAACAGGGACCATTAAGAGGTTTGGCTCTCTAATGGTATGTTATGGAACTACAGTGACACCTACTGTCCCCTTTTGGTTAGCTTTTCTGTCAGGAGGTTTTTTAGTGAATCTTCAGAATTAGCATGAATCTCTTGCCAATAATCTTTTGTTCTCAGACAGTCCTTTTTCTCAACCATGGCTCCACTCGGGCCAAGTTGTGCAACCAGAGACCGCTTCCTCAGACATCCTGCCACTTTTGGATTGATGTTGTTTAGTATGCGTCGCACAACCTCCTCTTCTGACATGTCCCGCTTCCACTTAAGACATAGAGCTCTGTAGTCATAAGTGCAAAGTCTCTTAGACACTGATCGGCTTGACTGTGGTCCTCAATTTCTCCTCTACTTCTGTTAAATAGTCAGCAGGGAGAAAGGCAGCCGTAAATGCATTTTTAAAAGACGTCCAGTCATGTATTTGATGTTTTGTGGCTTTCCACCAACTAAGAGCGGGTCCTTTCAACACTGCAGAAAGGGTTCTAACACCATGGCGCTGGGACAACGGTCGATGTCTAAATAGTTTTCACATTGCTCTATGAAACGATGCAACATCTGAAGATTCACTGGAGGGCCCAGCGTAAGTCTAAGCGAACCGAGGTGGAGTAGAAAGGGTCGCACTCCAGGCTGACTGTGTACTGTGGTGAGTGGAGAAATGGTGCACCAGGCTGACTAGGTACTATAAGACGAGTTCATCAGAAAGCGCGGTTGAATATCAACTAGCAGAAATGGCCATGGACCTTTGGGCAATGGAGGCTCTCTGCTTTCATATTTTTAAGTTGGTTCTTCCATTTCAAATCCCTTCTTAACATACAGTTCACCACATCTTTTTCCAGTTTTTCTACCTTGAAATAAGGTTAATTTCCATTTTCTTTTTGCAAAACAAACATCAATATATTCTCTGAAATTTTCGATTGAAAGAATCTTGTAATGGAATCCTCAGTCTTACTTCTAAGTTATGGACCTGCTCTTTAAAGCAACAACTTGGCTGGTTACACAGTTTAGTCGGCTTTTATGTTCTGCCTCCTGATCCTCTGATCTTCTATATACACACCATCCACTGCATTAGCACCATCATCATCCGCATTAACATGAACAACCTCAACATTGGTTAGAAGTTTAGCTTTCCGGTTTCTGATGTCTTCAGGAGCGATACATTCATTTTCATCCTCTTCATCATCTAAATATAATGAACCCAACATAGACAAAGTATTTCACTTGAGATTTCTCTGTTACTACAAATTGACCAACAGTAAAATCCGGATCAACAGACTCATGATCTTTTCAAAAGCATCTGCATTGTATGTTTTCACTCAAACCTGCACTTGTTCTAGTTTCCATGATTTTTCAACACAACATGTACATATCAAAAAAATCTGTCCTCATACTGGTTAATTACATGTACCCATCTATTCATAGTGCTCATTACGTATTTTTTTAGGGTAATTAGATTCTTTAAATTGATATATTTACACACAACAGTTTTTTCCTTTGTTATTCAGATTATTTTATGTAACACAAATAAACTCAAAAAACCGATTTGTTTTCTTTAAATGTCTCTGTGATTTAAATGTCTTTAATCTTCATTTCAGAGTTCACGGTCACTCCCACTCCCGACACGTAGGCATTCTCCACAATGAAAACGGCATCCCAACGGAAAGGAATCCTTCACCCAACGCGGTTGACTGTCCAAGTTTGTCCAAACAGAAATAAATCCCCAAAACGTAATCCAAGGCCTCGGGAGTTAGATGCGCTTTCTTTTTCTTTTTCTCTTCAGGTCTCTCGTAGACTCCCTGAAGTTTTTTTAGCAGTGTAGTGCCGGCCAGTTTGGTTAAGTATACCCTATTCTGTCTAAGTCTCAGTAACAACTGCCATCACTGATGGCTACAGGCTCTCTGTGGGTGAAAAATGGTCAAACCTGTATAGGGCACGGAGGTGGCATGCTCAAAATATCAAGCTCATATAGCGAAAATGTTCACGCACATTTTTTTTCTATAAACGACAAGCTGTAGCAAACACTTACAGTATTAACCTGCAAGGATAAGTAAGGGTGAAGTAAGTGAGACACAGGTGGCTTTTTCCTCTTTTCCCAAAACAGGCTGATTCTACAAGGAGTCTGGAGTTTACATGAAAATGTGGGCTCCCTGTGTGCAGCCTGACTGCTAGTGTTCAGAATATTAGACAATCAGCCAATTGCTCTAACTAACAACTAGTGTGAAGTAAGAACATTGTTCAACAGCATATGCCATACATGTGTGTAACTTTCATGCTCCTTTCAAATGCTTCACGATACTAATACCACACACACAACAATGGTACGTTCCATTTTCATGATGTCCTTGAGTTGGACATGCAAGCCTCAAGGAAACTGCAAGACACACCTGCACTCCTCTGAAGATGCTTTCTACAACTGTACAGCGCCGAATAACCCAGGAACCCACAACACCCATGCCGGTGCATGTGACTACGGCTTTAGCTCTGTGCAGACACAGGTCACATCAGTCCAATCTGATTCAGTTCAGTTCAGACCATTTCAGTTCAGCAAAGTCTAGTCTACACTCAATGGCCACTTTACTAGATGCGCCTTGCAAGTATCGGATGGCCTTCAAAATTGCTTTAATTCATGGTGGCATCGATTCAACAAGGTACTGGAAACATTCCACAGAGAGTTTAGTCCATCTTGACATGACAGCATCACGCAGTGATCCATGATGCCGATCTAACGTTGCACCACATCCTAAAGGTGATCTATAGGGTTGAGATCTGGAGAAAAAGTCAGTTTTGTTGCTCAAGGCAACATATGGATATGTAAAGTGTTTCCAATTATTATGCAAATTATATGTTTCTAGATATGAAATGCAAGTGAAAGTCAGCATAATTTTCAAGTCAATGATCATCTGAGTATATATTAAATGTTATTGAACCGACCATTTCCTTATTATAATGCACAACAGAGTTCCACAGCAATAGTGATTTGTTGAGGTCATATTAACTGAAATCACAGCTATTCCTATCAAAAACATCTTAGTAGGTCCAGTCACATTTGAACATAGGACCTGTAGCAGCTTCACAATTCTTGCATCCACCCATCCATCCTCCCACCTTCATGGACATTTTGGTTGAGGATGCTCTCAATAAGGTTGAGGTCAGGGGAGGATGGGGGGCCACACCATCAGTTTATCTCATTTATGCCCATAGCAGCCAATGATGCAGAGGTAGTCCTTGCAGCATCAGAGGGTACATTGTCATGAAGGAAGATGATTTGTACTGGAAAGCACAGTTGTTCTTTTTGTACCATGGAAGAAAATGGTCAGTCAGAACCTCCACATACTTTTCAGAGGTCATTTTCACACCTAAAGGGGCCGACCAGCCCCCTCCGCATGATTCCGGCCCAAAACATTTCTCTGCCACTTCCTTGATGACATTGCAGCCTTGTTGGAACATAGTGACCACCCGCCAACCACCTACTATTTCATCCATCCGGACCATTCAGTTGCATGGCACTCGTCAGTGAACAGCAATTAAAAGGAGTCTTTATGCAAGTCTGGGTCCAGTGCAATTGAAGTATAACTGAAAGCCTCTGGAGGATCCTATACCTTAATGTTTGTGGGACTCCAGAGCCACCAGCACCTTTAAATACGTGTACTTTGTAATGGTATTTCAACATCTGCTCTCTCAGTACGACATATTTGTCCGGCAGAAACCTTCCTCAGTATGCTCTGAACCAGCCACAAACCTCTCAATAGTACGATGATTATGCTGACGTTTTTGTGAAATATCCAAGGTTTTCATTCCATGTCCAAGGTGTTTCACTATTTCACGTTTTCACCAGTGGGGAGATCCTTTTTCTTTCCCATGTTGCTTGAAAATTTTGGTCTGCTTAATAATGCGGAACATCCTCCTTTCGTAGTTTTTCCTTTAAATCAAGCTCACCTGGCAACCTAATGATCACAGGTGTCTGAGATCGATGTCAGTGATCCAAACAGCCCAGAGACACAATACCATCATGAGTTTAATTGAAAAATAAACCATTTCATCTTTTTGACCCACAATACAATTTGCATAACAATTTGAAACGCACCGTAAACCTCCCCACCTCCACCTACCAAAGAATGATTCATCATATTCTTCTGTTTATTTTGCAGGCGACACAAGAAGTGATAATGAGTAGACTATAAACATTCCCTCATTTTTTTATTCACCTGAATGTTTTCAAAGATCCAACTATAGCTTTAGAACCTGAACCCAACCTACGGAACCAACCCCTCATCATGATACTTCCACCGCAGGCTAAAACCCAGAATAGAAACATCTAGCATGACTTTGTGTCAGAACGGTTCTGCAAAAATAGAAGAGCTCGACATGATTTTACAGTTTTAACATCAAGAACTGCAGCTGTGGGACATGAGTCTAAATGCAGGACCTTCTGCTGCTGGATCATGGTCACACTCGTAAAGAGCATCATTCCCACTGCTCCCAGGAGAATTACAGCCCCCCATAGTCCCCTCTTCATCCCTTTAAGGCTATCTATTACCATGGAAACAGGCTAAATAGAGAGGCAGTGAGGGTTAAGCATCACTCATCTGATATTTATCACCTACTTAGGCTTTATGACCTCATGATGGGGAATTATCTACGCCTAGAAGACAAGTGTATGTTCGTGTGTGTGAGTGGGGAGGGGAGGTTACAGAGCATAAACCACATCAAAGCAGAAATAGGATACAGAAAAAAACAACGTATGTACAGCTGAAGCTTTAGCTACAATGTTGACGTTCTTTCAACAACAGCAACTCTTCAAGCATTTATGCATTTGATGTAACTCCAATGGATTCTGAAGCAGAGCAGAAGTGGCTTTACGTCGTTGTGCAACACTTTACGTTCATAATATGCAACCGTTTACGTTTGCAAGACTCTTTGACATATCAGGAATCAGGAAAATCAGGATCAGGAATCAGGAAAACTTTATTGTCATTTTATCATGATAAAACGAAATTAGGCTCTCTGGTCCCGGGCCAGCCGTTTACATTCAGACATAAATAATATATATCAATAATAATGTCAGTGAGATATCAGTCTGTCACGGTGTGGTTCCTGATTAGTATTGCACAGAAGTATTTTTCAAATTGCACAGTATATTATGTTATGTATTGCACAGCCCTGTGATATTGCACTTGGGAATTAGCTTGTTGTCCATGGGGGGGGGGGGGGGTGCAGTGATCAACCGGAGTTCAGCAGTCTGACTGCTTCAGGAAAGAAACTGTTCCTCAGTCTGGTGGTCCTGCTCTTTATGCTCCTCAGCCTCCTGCCTGAGGGGAGCATGGAGAACAGAGGGTGTGAGGGGTGAGTGGGGTCTTTCAGGATGTGGGGGGCCCGTTTCCTGCATCTGGTCGTATAGATGTCAGTGATGGACGGCAGGCTGCAGCCCACAGTCCTCTGTGCAGCTTTGGTCACTCGTTGCAGAGCTTTCCTCTCTGCCGCAGAGCAGCTGCCGTGCCACACCGTGATGCAGGAGGTCAGGACGCTCTCCACCACACACCTGTAGAAGGAGGTCAGGACGCTCTCCACCACACACCTGTAGAAGGAGGTCAGGACTGGAGTCCCCATCCCAGCTCGCTTGAGCCTCCTCAGAATATAAAGGCGCTGGTTTACCTTCTTGACCAGGCAGGAGGTGTTGGTGCTCCAGGTGAGGTCGCTGGAGATGTGCACGCCCAGATACCTGAAGCTGGAAACCACTTCCACCGCATCCCCTCCGATGTGAATGGGGGGAGGGGGGCATCTGTCCTTCCTAAAATCCACGATCATCTCCTTGGTCTTCTTCCCGTTGATGCAGAGGTTGTTGTCTCTGCAGCAGCTCTCCAGATGTTCCACCTCCTGCCTGTAGTCGGACTCATCGATGTTGGAGATGCGTCCAACCACAGCTGTGTCATCCGCAAACTTCACGATCAGACAGCTGGGGTGACTCGCAGTGCAGTCGTGCGTCAGCAGGGTGAACAGGAGGGGGCTCAGCACACAGCCCTGGGGGGAGCCCGTGCTGAGGGTGATCGGGGAGGAGGAGACGTTGCGGATTTTTACAGACTGCAGTCTGTCTGTCAGGAAGTCCAAGACCCAGTTGCACAGAGTGGGGTTCAGTCCAAGTGTGTGTAGTTTCTGGGTGAGGGTCTGCGGGATGATGGTGTTAAAAGCTGATGTGAAGTCCACGAAGAGCAGTCGAACGTACGCGTTCTTGTTCTCTAGGTGGGTGAGGGTTGTGTGGACCACAGAGGAGATGGCGTCCTCTGTGGATCGGTTTGACCTGCATGCGTATTGGTGCAGGTCCTTGGTGATATCGATGGATTCTGTGATGCGGGCCATGAGCAGTTTTTCAAAACATTTCATGACTATCGGTGTCAGGGCAACCGGCCGATAGTCATTCAAACCTGTCACTGTGGATGATTTGGGGATTGGAATGATGGTGGCGGTTTTCAGGCAGGTGGGGACCACTGCCTGCATCAGGGAGGTGTTGAAAATGTCTGTCAGCACCTCTGTGAGCTGGTCTGCACAGTCCTTCAGCACCCGTCCAGGGATGTTGTCGGGTCCAGCAGCTTTGTGAGGGTTGATCCTCTGGAGGGTCCTCCTCACCTCAGCGGGCGTCACACTGAAAGGCTCTTCGCCAGGTGGGATGGTGAGTCTGGTGCTGGGAGGGGCGGTGTTGGAGTCCTCAAAGTGGGAGTAGAAGAGGTTGAGTGCGTCTGGTAGAGAGGGGTCCTCAGGACATTGTGCATCTCTGGTGTTGTAATCTGTGATGCACTTAATGCCCTTCCACATACTCCGGGGGTCATTCGACGTAAAGTGTCCCTGAATCCTCTGAGCATAGGCGGCCTTGGCCCTCCTCACCCCAGCATGCAACTCCCTTCTTGCTGCTCTGAGTGCCACCTTGTCACCTGACTGGAACGCAGCATTCCTGTGTTTCAGCAGAGCCCGCACCTCTGCGTTCAGCCAGGGTTTCTGGTTGGGGTAGTCCGTTACAGTCCTGGTGCTGGTGACATCCTCCGTGCACTTACTGATGTACCCGAGGACTCCTGATGCATAATTCTCCAGGTCCACCTCCCCCTCATGCGAAGCTGCCTCCCTGAAGATCTGCCAGTCTGTGTGATGGAAACAGTCTTGCAGAGCTGATGCAGCCTCACTAGGCCACACTGTGATGGTCCTCTGTGTTGGTGCCTGTCGTCTGAGGAGAGGGCGGTAAACAGGGGCCAGCATGATAGCTATGTGGTCTGAAAGAGCAGGACCACCAGACTGAGGAACAGTTTCTTTCCTGAAGCAGTCAGACTGCTGAACTCCGGTTGATCACATGTGGTCTGTGATCATAACTCCTTGACATTTCCTCCAAATGTGTGAACGCTCATGGCGTTATGATATGTCAAAGTGTGTGTTATTTAGACATCAGAGGCGACATCGCAGGCGTTAAAGGGTTAAGGACCTTTAGTTAACAAAAACAAACCTTTTCCTTTAGCTGAAAAGAGCAAAAGCTTTATTTAAAACCCTGAAAGGTTTACGCTCAGGAACCCCCCTCCTGCAGCAGAGGTCAACGCTCAAGTACTGTTTACATGCTGATTTACTGCCTCATTAGCAGAAACCAACACAAACTTTTAACACAGTGATGCTAAATAAAGGCTAAGTGTTCCCTGAGGCTGCAGCGCTGCAAACGTGAGCCAACCAACCACAGCTGAACCAAAGCATGAATGGATGCAGGCATGCTTTTCCATTCCTGAACCTGCTGGAGTAAAGATGTAGTCTACAGGTTCTGGCAAGACAGATGTTTCAGCTTTTAGGTTACAGGGTGAACTGTAATGCACCGACGTATGTGTTATACAAGAAGCCGGGCTGTAATCTGTGATATGATGAAGCGTTGTTCCCACGCATTGAAATGAGCTTGAGCAGGCTGAAGAGCAGAGTGGGAGTTTAAGTTTGTGTAAGCCTCTTCTGCAGAGAAGCAAGAGAAGTCTGACTCCTAATAATAACACCCTATCCCCACACACACAGTAAATATCATATATAGCAATTATATCTCGTCTTTAAAGTCATCACAATAACAATGAAAGATGTGTTAAAGAGAAAAAGCCAGCACAGATTTCAACTGCAGACCCAAGGCTGAAGGCTGTGTGACATGCACAGCATGTGGCGTCAGCTGCAGGTTTTTGGGTTGTTTAAGCCAGACGAGGGTCACGGAGAAGAGCGGCTGCATGTTGAGGGAAGTATAGATGAGTCTTATGCTGTTTACACCACCCTTGACAACCCGCGTTCAAGTGGCGTCTAATAAAAAGTCTTTATATACACGCATATATGAAGGTCTTGGGTCTAAGCCTTCATTACTGCACAGGTTTTTAGGTCAGTTTTAAGACTCTACAAACAAAACGCTTAAAATGCTCTGAAAATTAAACCAGTTGAATTTTGACCAATCAGGGACTCGGTTTTAGTCGTCCATGGCATCCTTTCTATTTTGAAAATTGATCACAAAGCTGAAATTAATAATTGTGCTCGGCTGAAATTCCGTGACACCAAGTCTTTCATGATATAGAGCTGTGAAGAAAAGCCAGAGCAAGGTTTAAAAGATTAGCCCCATTTTGTACCCAGCCTCTTTCCACTGTAGGTACATGCACTGATGTCTGGTCGCACAACTCCCATGGAAATACCATGTGGTAAAAGCGTGTTCAAGAACCCACATAGCACAATCCTTTAAAAGGCATCATGCCTGGTTTGTACGTAGCATTACAGTTTTCTTGAAGCTTGTACATACATAAGGGACGTTATAAAAATGGATCATACGATTGTCATGTGTGTGGTAAGTGTATCATCTAGTACCTGTAAGGCTACTGCAAGTTACTCACAGTTATTGCGTACAAGTGTTACCCCAACGCCAGACTCTTGTTGGTGATAAGGTGCTCCTTCCTGAGCCCGTCCAAATGTGTGTGCACGTGTTGTGTAGATGCCATTAGGGCGCATGTAGGATGTCCACACAAACTACACTCTGATTGTCTAATTTCCTCATCTATGACTGTCAGGCTGCACAGAAGGAGCAAACACTTACCACAAAGACAGCACTAGCGGGTTATTTGGGCAGAGCGTAGGTTTGAAAAGATAAAAAATCTGAATGACATGCCTGCGTCTCACCCACTTTACCCTTACGTGTTGTATGAGTGTTCACTTCAACATGTCGCCTGCAGCATGCCTGTAAATGCATGAGCGTTTTCTCTACGGGGTCCCCGGCCGATCTCCTATTCTGACATTGTGCAGACCACCTATGTGCCACATCCAGGTTTGTAATTTTTTTACCTGCAGACAGTTGTGACTAAGGCCTACCTGTAGTTGGGTGTTAAGGTTCTTAGGTCATGTGATCACAGGACTCTGTTCTTCACAGGTCACTCTAGAAGAGGTTTGGCTGCTCATCCAGGTTGATGGGGAATTAACTTTACCGTGTGCCGACTGCTTACTTATGTGGGAGAAACGTTAAACAAGAACATGGAATGCAGTAATGCAGGTATCAATAATACTCTGCTCAGCAGAACTATGGTGGTCATAAATGCACCGTAGGTGAGAGACCCCCCCCCCCCCTTCCAGCAACAGAACTTACTTAGTTTGAGTGTTAGAGGCCCTGATCTTTGTATTTTCTTTGTTTTTGTGAAGTTTTGGGTTTTTCTGTAAGTAAATCTGCAGCTTGTTTCAACCCTGGAGCTTTTTTGTGAGTTTTTGAGTTGCGGTATTTAATAGTTTCCTTTTACTATTATGTTACATCCTTTCATAAGCCCCTACTCAGGGGTGTAACATCTTTATTGGGTCACTACTGAGGTTTTTTTTGGTTTATCTACCCCACCCACCCACACACTCGTAGCAAAGATCCACTTGCAGGGTCAAAATCATTTGTGTGTCCACATTAAGAGCAGATACATTTAGAAAGGGACTGAAGCTGAAAAAAGCCTCCACAAAACTGACTCCCTTTCTTTTCTATTTTTGAGGGGTGGCTGTTATGCATTGCTGTTCAATACCTGTACTTTTACTAAGCAAGTAGCTACAAGAAAAATGGTGGACATGACGTTTTGGGTGACATACGACCACAGAGGTCAATTCTGCTTAACTGGGGCCCTGTCAAAGAGAAACAAGGCAGAGCTCGGGTCTTCAGAGGTTAAGCTTGAAAACACGAGCTCCAGTATCAGAGCTGTTTATTCAAATGGCAAATTCCATTCAGAGATGTCTTCATTAAATGCAATAGCTGAGTTTAAAGCAGTTTTTTTAAAAGTTAGGCGATAAACTATCACTGACGATGTCAGATCTGGCTTTTATTTGCTAGTCAGAGGAGAAGGAACAAGGAGCTCCCTTTCAGACAGGCATACTCACATCTTTTATTCATCCATATTTGGGATTTTCTGTTCTCTTCCATCTCTGATAGTTGCTGCTCGTCCTTCATGGAACAAGCAGCAACCTTCTTGGTAATGAGAGGCTGCTTTCCTGACACCTAATGCTTTTGCTTCATGAGGCGGCGTGCCATTAAGACAGCCGAAGGAGCTCTCCTGCAGCTCTGTCCTCTGCTCTGGGGCTCAAAGCATGTAAAATAAGGAACATTGTGGTCTCCACATTGTTTTCAGACGAGGCACCGCTGGGTAGGGAAGGTTATTTAGTCTGAGCAGTTATCACCATCTGAGTGTTGTTTTGGGAATTCCTGATTGTGGAATCAAAGTGTTCCTGTTTCAGAACAACCTGGAAAATTATCACATGATCAGAACAGGAAAAAAGAGGAAATGTGTTTTAAGGAGGGATTTTCTCTATTTTCTCATTGGAGTCATGACAAGAAGTGGAAACGATCTTCTTCCTGAATCCTCCATGGTTTGATTTGAACTTTTATTTTTGTGCTACTTATCATAATCTCATTCAAATGAATTTCTTCTTTTACAAGAAAAATAATGAGTCAGAACTGTTTTGACCATATTTTACAGATTTAATCTGCAAGTATTTTTGTTGGCTTTGAATTGAATTTGATAAATAAAGTGGATCTTATTGAGCCATCATCTGTAAAAGTTTAAGTCCTGCATGTCAGCAGACTATTTTATCCAATTTTCCAGCTCCCTGGTATAGCTGGCTGCATTTTTTTAGAGGTGGAAATTATTTATACTGAATACAAACCACAAACTTTATTCATGCATTTGTAATTAATATTTTAATGATTTAGGTCCCACTGGAGCCAAAATGGAATCAAACTGCTCTGCAGAAACTTTATGTGTTTGCAAGAAAAAAGAAAAACTCGTTAAGGATTTATTCTAACAGAAAATAAAAACGTGCTGGAATAAAAACATGACTAAATGCAGGAAAAAGTCGGGAGAGGCAGCCTCTGAATGGTTCAATTATCCTTCTTCTCTAATACGCTGCTCATCTGTCCCGGCTTTACAAAGACTTTCCGTTTGAATCTGAAGGGACATTTTTAGGTCAAAATGATGAAGATCTGCAGGACCGCCCACGTGTTCATCAGAAAGGCTCAGCATCATTATCACTATCAAATCTGTGAATTCCATGAGTCAGGTGACTTCAAACGAGCAGTAGAGGCATGTTTTCTGCAAACATGTGAATGTAAAAGGATGTCTGCAAACGTAGATGTGCTGCTGCAGGAGCTGAAGGGAAGATCATCAGGATGTGATGAAAGCGCACCAGAATACTGAGCAGAAAGACAGATCTGGAGGATGGTGAAGGTGGATGTAGGAAGTGTTTCTCTGCCGTTTTGCATCACATTTGTTTCCTGGAAGAGGTTCACATCCAGCAGACAGAAGCTGAATCTTAGCTCTGCCGTCACCCACAGTCACACTCGGTGTTGGACCATGACAAGGGGACGGGGTGGCCCCTCCCCTCTAGAGTTGCAAACAGGAAGTAACCACTGGCTACAAATTCCAAAATCAGAAGTTTTTCAAGTTATAAACTGACCAATCAGATGCCTCAATAAGCTCTCACAGTGAACATTCAAAATGTTTGATAGATTTCGTGTAGCACCCTTTCAAGTGGTAGGGGTGTGGGCTTCCAACAAGCTAAATCCTGAAACTGACTGGGACGGATCACTGCTTGCTGATGTCGTCTGGCTCCAACATGGCGGCCTCCATGTCAAGAAAAAATGGCGGCTGAATGGACTTCATTTGATTGGTGCTGGAAGTCAACCATTTCGGTCCAGTTCTCATAGACAGTCAATGGATTTAACCCACTTCTGATATTTGCTGCATTTTATTAACTTTATGTCAGAATTTTCTACTAAAAAATAGGTAATAGATTTTTGAAAAGCATGCCGATTTAAATGTGAAATAAATGTGTTTGTCTAAATCTTGATGTTAAGTTTAAATCCTAGTAGTGTTTTCAGTGCACCACACAAAAGGATGTTCACTTCCACCGGATCACCTTCACAACAAACACTAAAGCAAATGTTTGGGGAGAAAAACTATAAAGAAAGGTTTGTGAGTAAACAGTTCTGTTACCTCATGTTCTATCCATTGTTTTTCTGGTATGGGTGGGCGCGTTCTCTATGTCCTTTGGCTCATCTTTTCATTCAGATAATGCAGCTCAGTCCAAGGTGAAGACACAACCTCTGAAAGCCTGCACTGCCTGCCAGACGAGTTTCTGCACTCTCTCCCTTTAGGTGCCCCCTTCCCACCTTTAATCCCAGACTGGAATATGTGGATGCAGCAGTCACAGCAACACCTGAAATCACACCCACATCGTGTGACGGACAGCTGACCATTGGAAGAGAACACATCCTCTGTGGTGCGCCCATAGAAACGCAGTGAACGCTCACAGTAAAGGTTTAATATGTGGCGTTCACATTTTCCGGCACTGGAGCTGGAAATGACCTTTTGTTAATTGTCCTGCTCGGTGCAATCCAAGCTTTCTTTTTTAGAGCAATTAAGGTCTAACTGCTTCCAGGAGGGACGGCCTCAGCAAATGGGGGCAGAAAAATCAATCTGGATAACGCGCCCATTTAAAAAAAGTGCCAGTAATAATGATAAATGTAATGGCACATCATAACGAGCAACATGTATAAATTATTCCAAATGTTTTAGATGAGGCAGAAACTTAACCTCTGGCTGCTCTGAAGTCAAACACCAGTTTGAAACGTTCCTGAGGAAAGCTTTAGCTGCTTCAAACTGATTGCAGCTCATGTTCCAGTAGTGGAAAATGAACAAACTCTTGCATTGGTAAGAGCAATCAAATCATCATCAGATCATCTGTCTTTGTTTTCCAAAGATAAAGAGAATTTGTTGTTTTAATTCCTATTCATGGCAAGTGTGGAAGGGGTAGTTTCTTTGTTAAAGCCTTATTTTATTAGAGCTCAAATGTGGGAATGTCCTTTTCACACCGGACATGTGATGCACATCAAAGAACGCGGTGAGCAGGAGTTCCTGAACACGCTTCTAGCATGTAGCATTCACACTGCTCTGTCACCACCCGATGCCAACGCATGAACCTACAGGTGCAAAGAGGTACAAATCTGCTGAATCTCCCTCCAGGCTTTACAGCTCTATTCCAATATATGAAAGACTTGGTGTCATACCTGACACAAACAACAATCATTCATTTCTCCTTTATTATCGATTTCAAACAGTTGGCACTTCCATGAGGTAAAAAGGACGCCATCCATACATTGTTGACTCTATATACTGTAGAGAACTTAAGTGAAAATGACTTCCCTCGTGAAATAAAGCCATTTTTCCACGATACAGACGTTGCCCTGTTGGAACCAGACAACAGTAATTGCTCTGAATTGGTCTGAGTCAGGTTTCTATGGCAACTACTGTTGCCAATCATGAGTGAGCTTGTTCAAAGAACACACCTTCCCATTAAAGCGGACAGGGGAGAATAAGTCAATCAAAAGATCGAGGTGGGGGCCAGTGGGCATCACAGGCTTTTACTGAGGCCTCTGATTGGTCAGGTGATAACTTTAATACCTTGTGATCCTTAAGATCCTCCTTGAGAAGAAGAAAAGATGTTTAAAAATCAGAGCAAAAATGCTTATTCTGAACAAAAGGATGAGTAATGATGGGCGGCCGTGGTGCTGTGGAAGGGTGATCGACCTCTGATCAGAAGTTGCAGGTTCAATTCCCGGCTTGCCCGCCCATATGTTGTAGTGTTCTTGGGACAGTTCAGACAGTGAACCCCACCCTGCCCCTCACAGTTTCTAACTTCACCTTGTCCAGTCCTATTGCTGATGTCTATTGGCTGCTGTCCCACTGTGGGCCTCATTTTTGGAGAATGCAAAGGGTGACCTCACAGATCATCTGTCCTGTGTATGTGTCAACAGGAAAAACATCATCGTCTAACCCAACAGACCGGATTCATCAATGATCCATGAGCTGCTCTGAAGAACAAATGAGATGAGAGACGGCCATGCAGGTTCAGAGCCACTGAACCACAGGACGTCCTGGAGATGGAGGCTCCAGCATGGGTGGAGATCTGTCGGATTCAGAACACCAGGCTGAACCTCTGTGCCATTTCCATGGAACACAGTCTCAATAACCTCCATCATTTTGTGTTTTTCTAGCCCCCCATCCTCAGTCCTGCTGGGTGGGATGTGTGTGTGCAGACCTGACAGCTTCTTCAGTCTCATTACTGTAGATGGATGCCCAGCTGGCTGAAAGACAGGGGGGGGGCAAACGTGTGCAGGGAAAAATGGTGGGAGAGGGGGGTGGGGGTGAATGAAACGGACTCAGACTTACAGAGAAGTGATTAAATGAGCGGGGGCTTAACGCATGACGGATGGAGGAGAGGCCCGTCCTTTCATGTTGCTGCTGGGAATCCATTTTTCAGAGGGACACGATGTCGCGCCTCCTTTTAATGTCCTGTCCTGCCTTAACATGCCGCAGCACATCACATGCACACACACATGCAATGCTGCTGTGCACAATATTGTCTGTATAAAAAATGTAACCATGTTGACGACTCTTATAGCAGCCCAGAGCAGGTGACCTGCGTTCTTGCTCCAAAAGGAGGAAGTCTCAGAACTGTCGGATAGAAAACATTCCTTGCAGATCTTCCTTGTCTGCTTTTTCTGGGAAGGGGCTGTAAATTTCACTTGAAGTTTGACGTTTGTCTCCTGCGCTGATACTTCCTCTCAAATGTTCACTCCTGCTCGGGAAAAACAAAGATTTCTGAATGTTAGCATGAACGGATTCTGTGTTTGCATGGAGCTGATGCTGAAGGGTTTCTGCACGCTCAGCTTAGAATAATGTGGTCTCATGTTTCATAATGTTTCATGAAGATACAGGATCACACGTTGTTCCAGACGGAGGATGCAGATCTTAGACTGAGCGCCGGATCACTCCTGGTCCCATGGTTACATTTTTGTGACTGTTGGCCGCGCCTGTCACATCCACGCAGACAAACAGTCAGCCGACAACGGCCTGTCTCTGTCGAGCGCCACAGCTTGAAGCTACACGGCATCCACAGGAGTTTATGCAGCTAGACACAGTCCAGCATCACAAAGGTGACCTGGTGTCTAACGGGGACAAAGAAGACACTGAAGCAGACCTAACGGAACCATCACCTGTAGACCGAACAGAACCATCACCTGCAGACCCAACAGAACCATCACCTGCAGACCTAACAGAACCATCACCTGTAGACCCAACGAAATCATCACCTGCAGACCTAACAGAACCATCACCTGTAGACCGAACAGAACCATCACCTGCAGACCTAACAGAACCATCACCTGTAGACCGAACAGAACCATCACCTGCAGACCTAACAGAACCATCACCTGTAGACCCAACAGAACCATCACCTGCAGACCTAACAGAACCATCACCTGTAGACCTAACAGAACCATCACCTGCAGACCTAACAGAACCATCACCTGTAGACCTAACAGAACCATCACCTGTAGACCTAACAGAACCATCACCTGTAGACCTAACAGAACCATCACCTGTAGACCTAACAGAACCATCACCTGTAGACCTAATGGAACCATCACCTGTAGACCTAACGGAACCATCACCTGTAGATCTAACGGAACCATCACCTGCAGCTGAATGTCTGTCTGGACTGACAGCTGAGCTCTTCCAAAGTCTCAGGTGGGACGGTGATGAACAACCCAGGGGGCTGAAGAGGCAGCAGGAAACCAACAGTGTTTTGCTGTCTGATCCTAGAATATTCCATTTCTGATGATGGACAATATATATGCAGAAAATTGAGTTTAAAATTCTGAGTATTTCTATATGTAGATCCATTTGAATCAGGAGCAGACGAAAACAAGTAGTTGGAAACTAATTTGTGACATATTAAATACACTTGATGAGCCTCAAGCTCATGTATTTCTAATGAACTGCTGCCGCTCTGCAGCAACTAAGTCCTAGAAAACGCTACAGGATTTGATTTTGAGTCAAATATATGGAATCCAAGAATGATTTAACCTGTTTTTCTTTAACTCACTCTTGAAAATTAAAATGAAAAAGGAGTTTGTTAGGAATATATAAAAAATGTATCGTGAAGAAAAAACATCAAGAAAATTGAAAGCGCTCCAGAAAAACATTCATCCTCCACTGGTTTGTGCTTCTCCAACCCGACATTCCTGCAGCTTCAGCAGAAGTCGGATCTGAGCGAGCCTAAGCGGTTAACTTCTCGTGTTTGGATCAGTGCCTTCTTACACCCCCCACCCCCCAGGCCTGTTTTGGCCTCAGAGCAGCTCCTGATGAGGAGCAACTCAGTCAGCTGTGATCCCAATCCTGTGGGCAGCATCTTCTAAAGCAAACCGGAAAATCTGCCAGGTCCAGTTTGTTCCCAGAGCCAGCAAATAATGAAGATCAAATGCTGAGTTTAGCTTCCTACATTAAAAGCCCAAATTAAACTTCTTTGTTTAGTCCTAAAGGGGAAGTGCTGAGAGGAGTTTTGGTTTTCTTCATCAGTTTCAGAGCATGAATCAGATGAACTGGTTGAGCAGCTGAACAATGCAGAGATGGGATGAAAATGTTCCCCCTCAGTCCTCTCAAGATGTTCTTTTGTGTGTTGGTTCACAGTATTTTTCTACATATGTAGCAGACAGCCACCATTCGTCTCCTTTGTTTGTTGTAGCTGCAGCTGACGTAGCATATCAATGCCATCATCCATGCTCCTCCTTTCATGCTCCACTTTATTTCCAATCGTCTTCAAAATGCGTTCACCGTCTTTTTTAGACCGGTCCAGAGATTTAATGGTGCGCTGCACATTATGGTACGACTAACAGTGATTCTTCAGCTTGGGCTCCATGTTTTGGACGTCAGCTGCTAAAACATCTCAGATGTTGTTCGTGTGGAGCAGCTCATGCATGTTCAGTCCATACCAGACAACCTGACAGCAGTCTTTCTTCCTTCTGAACCGACTGAGCTCCAAACATCAGCAGACTAACGCTGAGGCCCAGTAAGGAGCAGCAGAAGACCATGACTTCTATCCACAGGTCTCCAACTCTCGTCTTTCACTGCATTTTTTTACATCCGACCATCTTCCAGATGAATGCAGCATTCATCCAAAGCATGTTTGACCAAAGTTACAGAAAATACAGGAAATGTGGCAGTGACTTTTTCAGAAACGGCCTCATACAGGATTAGAAATGTCTGTTGCTTATTTAAACCGTCTGCTAAAGCGGCTATCATCCTCTGAGCACAGTCCTGGACACTGCATCTGCAGTAGACTGACCTACGTGGACCGGCTCTGAGGCAGGTTTCACACGTGCAGATCTTCAGCTCTGCGATCTCTCTGAAGCTTTCTGTAGCTGCATGTGCATCACAGAGGAGGCTGACGCCAGCTGGAACTCAGACGGCGTCTCATCGCTGAGCCGCGTGGAACCACTCTGACTGTTCAGCGCTGGAGCTGCATCACACCAGCAGTTGCAGCAGCTCGCGTTCAGGTCCGGCACTCGCCAACTCAACGGAGGGAAATTGCAGGCGACAGGCAGAAAAGGGAAAGCAGCACACAGCGGCAGATGAAAACCGGCGAGGAGACGAGCACAGAGCAGGAGCAGGCGTTCCTAAAAAAGGATCCGCCATCATTGTTGTAAATGAGAAGCACTTTGCATCAGGAGCAGTCCAGACATCAAACCACAGAGCTAGAAGAGGAAGCTACACTTGGATGAGGGGTTTAAAGCTGAGAGCTTTCACTCCTGTGGTCTCATTTTCAATCTGCTAATAACGACAGATGATCACAGTCTTTTTGTTCCCTCATCTCTTCACTCTTTACATCAGTTTTTTAGGGGTCCTTTTAAATGACCCCAAAAGAGTTCAGAGGAAGGATGTAGACTGCAGACGCCACAGACACTGACCCTGAAGTCACCCCAACACAAACCTGACTCGGTGCACAACAAAAGGTTTATGGGTTAAATGTACAAACAAACTAGAAAATGAATGAGAAACAACAGAAACTCAAGCCGGGAGCTCATGTCTCACAATATTTCAATAAAAAATGTGCAACAACAGGGAGAACGGCAAATATCCAACACTTTTTCCTAGGTAGCATCCCAATGATGCTGGAGGAGTTATGAGGCGACAGACTGAAATCCCTTGGAGGAGTTTGATTGTGTTGGTGATACAAAGATGGCAGCTACTTCCCCAGGTCTGAGGTCAATGACCTTTTGGTTGCTCTAATAGATTTGGGCTAAATTTCACAAAGACTGCTTGAATAAAAGTTTCCTTTTCTCTTTTTGTGGGAAAATTTGAAAATCTGCAAACTTCCTAATTTGCCACAAAGTGGCCGTCGTTTTGTAATCATTTCTGAACTTTCTGGATATCCCAACACGTGTGTTTTGGTGTTGTTAGAAGATTCTTTTGGGCCGCATTTCACAAATAAATTGAGCCACTAATTTGAAAGATGTTGGTTTAACAGAATGAGACGATGCCCTCCTTAACTTCCCTGAGGTGGGAATACTGGACATGGAAACTTGTAAAATGTGAAGAAGACGACGGGCTCATCGTGGGCGGGGTCAACATTCTGCAGCGTTCAGGCATTCAGGCCGCAGCCAGGCGTAGTTGAGGAATCTGGCATAATCTCATGATGTTTTCTACAGGCATGATCCAATGTGATGGTGTCATGTTGGATCAACATGATTGAAATGAGTAACTATTAAATAGATTATTTTTATGTACAATCGACATGATTCATTCACATATGAATTACAGACATAACATTTTCTGGTGATGTCATCATTTCTTTCCAGTGGGGGCCGTTCACTATGCCCGGATACTAGAGGTAACATTTCAAGTTTGTGGCAATGGGAACATTTTTGCTGAGAGAGGCCGTACAGAAGAATTGCATAAACAGTCTGGTCCTTCAGTGCAGGACTGTTGCAGGGCAGAAATCTTTCTCAGCTTGGAGGTTCTTCTGATGGGTTTTCCTCTGATGAACGGATCACAACTCATTTCCAAAGAATCCCTTTTCTTAAAGGAAGTTTAACAGCAGACAACAGAGCTTCATGTTAACGTCAGCCAAATTCATCTCTTTCAGCTCGTTAATTATTATTTCACTGTGGAAGATCAGAAGGAACTTTGTTGGGGGGGGGGTTGGGGGGTCCAATTCCCAGCAGAAGCACCAGACATTTGCTCTGGACAGATCTCCCCTCTGTTCAGTCATGAAAGTAGGTTGATCCTGCTCAAGCCAGCCTGAACTTCAGTCTCCTGACTCTAGGCTCACACAACCAAGAGCTGGGTTGCCACGGCAACCAATGTGGTAGCCTGGGAGACCATCGGCAGAGTTCTCAACATAAAACTCTGAGGCTATTAGAGGAAATAATACAAAGTCAGAGATTCTGAAGCCAATGATTAACATGTGAAGGGTGTGAGCAGCAAACATCAGCACACTTACGTCGGAAGAAATCATGGAAGAATTTGTTGTTTTGCAACTTTATTGGTTTAAAACTTTAGAATAATTAGGAATTAAATATTTGAAACTTTTTTTAGTCAATTAATGAACAGTATTTTTTAAGGGCTCAACAAGCATGGTGCCTCACATGCAGCCAATTTCCATAATTAATAACTGTGCCATAAAAGATAAATGAGTGGTTATCGGGGAGCTTCAGACATGATTAATTCAGCAGTTATTAATGAAGCTTCTGTTAGGAATCAGTCAGGATGTGAGAGCTGCTCCGCAGATAAACTCTGAGGCTTGACACCATTTCAGAGGAAGAGTTTGTGACCAAACAGGAAGCAGCTGATGTCGTGTTGGGGGGGGGCTTCATGTCATCTTCAGTGAAACACTTGAACAGAACCAATTTCAGCCGTACTTCATAAAACCTTCATCCATCTTAGCGGCTATGTTCCAGTCTAAACTGGCCTGTTCCAGCTAAAGCTTTGCTTCCAGTATCACATCAAACAATGCATAGAAAAAAATAGATTTAGTAACATTTTTAGGGTTTTTTTCCAGACCGAGGTCTACTTTTATTTAAATTTGAGAATATTAACCAGAAATGTTTGATGTAGTGATGTGAGGAGTAAGCACTTTAATAGATATATCTGATGTTAAATAAAGCCTCTTTTCCACTAAGTGGTCCGGTCCGGTCCGGTCGGGTCCAGTCCAGCATTTGGAGCGTTTCCATTATAAAATGGAACCATTAAGCTGAACTGAACCATTCCATTCTTTGGCCCCTGTTGGTTGGAGGTCCACAGAAAAATAGAACGGACCGGTTAAGGCTGAGCTACTGTTGAACCCCTTAAATGGTTGAAGGTCTTTGGGACAAAATAAAGCAAAGGATCAAAGCCAGGAAGAAAGAAAAAGTGCTGGATGAGCTCCATGTTTGCTAGCGTTAGTTTCACCGTAACGCTTCCTTTTTGACCAACGCTCACCTGAATCGCCTGGACCATAAAGCTGACCGGACCGGACCAGACCACTCAGTGACAACAAGGTTCAGGTTATCTCACCATTACTGTTGGCTTAGCCGAGACTGTATAAGGACCCACCCCAATCAAAAAGGTGTGTTAAAAAACATTTTCTGATGATGGAGAGCAGGATAAAATCGTTCTGAATCGGTAGCAGATGACATCATGTCGTTTGAAAAAGATCGTATTTTTTACGTGGGAAATACGCTGGGTGGGGCACAAGCTCTGCTCCCTTCTGATGCATCCACTTGTAGACAAATAGATCCGTGTGCGTCTTGTAAACAGATTGATGATGAGAAGTGGGGGCAGGCTTACTCCACGACAATGATATGTCCTCAAGTCAGAGGCAAAGGTTTAATGAGCTCGTGCCGTAGAAAAGCAGTTGAGACAGAAACCTTTGTTTTAGAACAAAACTTTCTCATCAGACACCGAGATAGTCAGTCATAATGTCACTGTAAAGAAGAAAAAGTTGGAGCTAAAGTTTGAGAACAGGGAAGTATTTCCTTAGAGCTATTCACAAGTTTTAATCAGAGGTAAAGAAGTTTAAATGACAAATGATTTCTCATCCTGAGATTCCCTCAGATCATCGTCAAAGCCGCCACTCTTCCCTCCCTGGGAGCGCTCTAATCCAACCTGGTAATGGTTTTCTCTCTAGAATATTCTCCAAACTGCCACTGAAGCAGGTCAGCAGACTGAACTGTGTCCCGTGTAGAATTTAATTAGATATGATCATAATTATAATCTCAAGTTCTGCTCATCAGGTAAACATGATTGACCCCCCCGCCACCTGAAGGTGCAGCTGCAGGTGAAACCTTTATTCCTGTAAACAGATGGCCGGTCTGCTCACTCACGCTCCACCACACGCCGCCTGATTAGATCTGAGCATACCTGCATGAACATGGAGGGGGGCTGCTGTCTCCAAGGTAACAGTAAACAACAACAGCTACAATCAGGAAAACTATGGAATGTTCTCAACATGCGGTTTGTAAAGCTAAATGCCTTCACTACTCTCTACTCAGAGAACTACACGGGGTTTGGTCTCTAGTTCTGTCTGAATCTACAATTCCAAAATCCAGTGCCCTAGAAATTTCCCAGAAGTCTCAAATAAATAAAAAAACAGTGTGGATTAGGGCTGCACGATATGAGGAAAACTTGCGATATGCGATATTAGTGATCAATATTTAGATAACGATAAATTTGCGGTAAATAAACAAATAGAAAAATAAACAAAAACATCATTCCCATTTCATTGCAACAGTTTAAAAATTATACTCCAAATGACCCTCATCGACATGGGGGACAAACATCTAACATAATTGGCCTCCATCTGATTGGTCAACAATGGGAAGGCGTCCATCTGATTGGTCAAATGCATAAAGGGATTTATTTGATTCGTTAAATGCTTCAAGCTGCTAGAAGATTGTTTTAACACATTTTGGGTTTGCGATTTATTGCGATATTCACCGTCTTTTGCGATATGCATATTGCAGAGCTGGATATTGCGATAACGATAAATGTGCGGTATATTGTGCAGGCCTAGTGTGGATCAATGCTCACTATTGGCAAATGTAGACCACAATGCATTGTGTTTAAACAATTTCATATGAAAAGAACGTATTTAAATGTATTTTTATAAATTGTCAAAATGTTCATTTTCAGAAGAGTGTATTCATAAATAGTTTTAGTAAAAAGCAGTGAGCATGGTGTCCAAATCCAGGCCACTGGATAGTTTTAGTAGTTAGGGAGCAGAGAGAGAATTTGGACATCAGAGACATTTCTGTTTGACTGTAAGGGTTCTAAATGGTATTTTTGGGAAAGGTGGAAGTCAGAATAACATGATGTAAAAATAGTTTTTTTTTTTTTTTTTGCCACATAAACCTGGACGGGCAAATATAATCCAACACCCAAGTCTTTAAAAAGAAGAGAAGGAAGAAAACTAACCAACAGGGTGAATCTCAGGAACTCCACCAAAGGTCTGAGCAGACATGACAGACAACCAAAAACAAAGTAGTTCATGTCAGAGTCATGTCCCAAAGCCATCATTTGGAGTCCAGATGAAGCAGATCCACAGCTGCTGCTGGTTCTGGCGTTAGAGTGAAATCTCAGCGTGTCATGGTAGCAATCCACCAACTTCCTTCAAAGGCCCTGAGGCTCTGAAGCCGTCAGAGTGCCGGCCTCAATGAAACACTGAAGAAACAGTGAAGCCAGCAGGACACGCCCCCTCCAGACTCACACCGAGCAGCTGTTCTGCAGCAGTCTGTCTCTTCCTCAGGCGTCCAGAGGAAAACAGCAGCAGCAGCAAAGCAATCCCAATCCGCAGCCCGGATTCCAGCAGCCAGACTTCCCGCTCGCCCCCCCGGCAAATCACAAAGAATGGGAGCTGACAAGCCCTAATGGAAAAGTGTGATGTGATCTAAAAGTCCGTCTGTGCACGTCATCCTGTCAGCCGTAGTATCGACTGCTGAAATATTTACACGGATGAAGGTTACTCAACATCTTCCAATTGAGGTGCTGGTGTACCTGAGTCTCCACTGCTTCCCGGTCACCTGCTGGAAGAGCTCAGCTGATGACTCAGAGTCTGAGAAAATAACCTTCTGCTTCTTCTGTTGGTGCCGCGGTCTTCATCACCATCATCTGTAGAATCTATTATTGTCCTCGTCATCATGTTTAGCACCATCCTCGTATTCTCCCTCCTCTTCATCGTTATCATCATGCTCTTGCAGGAGCACAACATTCTTTTTTTCAAGTCCTGTACTAAAAGCTAAATGCGGGGGGGGGGGGGGGGGCTTTCTGGTTAGTGGCCCCTCAGTCACAGGGACCTTTAAGTGCAGAGTCAGGCTTTCCTCTGAATGGGATGTTTTTTCAAACCTGGAAATGAAAGTTTTCACCCTGATAAGAATACTAAAGCATTTTTTTCCAGACCGAGGTCCCACTCTGATTATCTTTTGATCCATTTTTAATCGTTCCAGTGGTCTTTTTATTAGGATTTTGCCGTTTTTAGCCAAAATCAAAGAATCTGCCTCGTTTTCTAGGACATAATGTCTGCAGAGGAGTTCATTCGAAATTTACCTCTGACTTGTGGGCGGGACTGTTGGTGAGGAGGAACACCCCCCCTCCCTTAACAGTTACTGAGAGCTCTCTGTTTACACTCTCTCCCACCAGCGCCTCACACCCCTAACCCCACATTAGCGATGCATCAGAAATGAGAGCAGTTTCAGATCTATCCATCCGTCCAGTTCTGATCCAGACATGGATCTGTTGGTCTGCAGGATGATCAGAATGGAGCAGAGCAGGGAGCTGGAGGCCTGCCCGTTGTAGCTTCTACGTCACAGCTACAAGCTTTTTCAAAGGCATTTTTTCAGTGTTTAAATACAGAAATACTCAGAAATGCTCTTTTAATCACAGTTGTCTTCATCTGTGTCCTCTATAATCAGAAATAAAATCACCAAAAACATCATTTTCATCAGAGTGGGTCTTTACTAGGACGGGTGGCGTATTCAAAGTAATGTTTTTTTTCCTTTAGCGTTGCCAGTTTTACCTCACAACACCTAAGTTGTGATGCGGTGCTATGTTAATAAAGTACTAATCGACCGATGAGGAGTCTCCACTATCAGCATCCGGTTGTCCTGTATTTGATGTGTTTTGGGGTGCTTATACGTCGTACACACACGCACACCTCCACCAACCGCCTCAGCTTTGGCACTTTGATAGAAAGCTGTGATCATTTTGCCCCTCCCATCACCCCCTCTGAATGAACCCCTCCCTCCTCAGCACAGCCAACCAGGACAGCATTCACATCCCTGGCAGGCGGGCGGACCTTGCTGATCCATGACCCTCTGAGCCACCATAGTTGTTAGCAGCCCTCATTATTGTGATGAAGAGCAGCCCTCCACCTGCTCAATGGAGAATTCCCCAACAGTGTGGACACGGCACTACAACCGCCGCAAAGGACAGATGTGATACAGGGAGGGTGACCATCGGATGGAGGCTGAAGCTCCTTAGCTGAAATTCTAACAAAGCAAACTTCAGTCATCATTTCTAAGCCTCTTTATTCTAAAGCCAGGAGTTTCCACTGAAGAAGCCAACGCTTTGCTAGTATTTGCCTCTCCCAACATTTAGGTTATGGTTTGGACATGGAGGAGAGTGGGCAATCAGGAACAAGCTGCATTAGACAGAATTAACCGTTGAGATGGAGGAGGTCACTTCAGGATCCATAAATGTGATTTTAGGCGACATAAACGTGTCACCTTCTCTCTCAAAAATGATTGCTGGAGCCAAAGTGGAGTCCATTAAGGTTTACACTGAGATTTATGAGGCGTTTTAAGGCCTTTGCTTACAAACCAGTTAGAATTTCCACAATCGGCACTTTCACGTTCTTGATTTATGAACTTATGGCTCTAAACTCCACATCTAATGAGGAAATGTCACAGAAACTCTTTGGCAATGAGAGTTTAGAAGAGGAGATTAGGTCACATGACTGAGGAAATCCAGATAAACCAGGACGTGGAGAAAGAAGTTAGAAGTTTCATCCTAAACTAAGTCATGGAGCATAAAAAAATGCATTAAAAATTATCTGCACTTACAGAACGTTTTAATACCTACTGCTGCTTGATTTAATGTCTCTTTCGTCTGTTCACCCAACGAGGGAGGGGCCAAGATTCTTGACTTAAACCATGGAAGGTAACTAAGGGATCAGAGTTTGGGTTAGCCAGGAATCTAACCACCAACCCCTCACCTGAGGAACCACTGCATCATCTCTAAATTTAGATTTGGTACAATAAATAATTCTCAAGGTTTTGCTTTGTCCAAATGAAGTGGAGTCTGTTTCCATGGCAGCCATTAAACATGGCAGGTTCTGCAGGAGTACAGATCGACTGACAAACACTAGCTGTGTGTGTGTGTGTGTGTGTGTGTGTGTGTGTGTGTGTGTGTGTGTTGTGGTGTGTGTGTGTGTGTGTGTGTGTGTGTGTGTGTGTGTGTGTGTGTGTGTGTGTGTGCACTACAACAAAAATATCATGTAAAAAATGTAGAACATCAAGAAACATGTTAAAAAGTGTGTCAGAGCAGGAATGGTTATTCAGACAAATAGAATGGCTGAGTAACAGTTGTTTATTTCTCTATCAAAGTCTATGGGATTTTGCCCCCCCCCCCCAGACTGAGGTTCTGATATGCTCACGAGGACAAGACACGGCCTCCTTTAACAACACTGATCCTTCTTCCACCAATGCAAACAAGTCAACTGGTCAACTAATCAGAGCAGTGCATCATCAGCAAAGCCTCATTGTCACCATTCATAATCAAGACAATGTCTGGTTTTTATCCCTTTATCTTCAAAGTCAACTTTATTGTCAATTCTTCACATGTGCATCACATACGATGAAACGAAAGTCCATTTCTACTCTCTCATGTCTGTTCAGGAGAAGAAGAAAAAGTATATATATAAAATAAAATAAATAAGTAAAAGGAAAGAAAAGATACAATTTACAACATTAGCAATTTGCTGTAAATGCTGTGCAGCATCAATGCACTTATCAGCTGAATGCTTTTAGAACCCAAAGCCATCCAGCTCTTTCAGGAGGGCTCAGTGCTGCCCTCTAGCCAAGAACGCAGCAGCATATCAAGCGATTAGAGCAATTTACAGACATGACACAATACTTAAAAAGCAGACTGACCTTCCTGCACAGCCTGGAAGGGGTTGTTGGGCTCAATGAGCTTTATTGAATGCGTGATCTTCTCACTTTGCAGGATGTCGTCACTCAGGCTAAGGTCAGACACAGCGAGCTGAAACACCTCATCGTCCCGTGCCGCATTCTCCTCAAAGATGGCGCCTGGATGGGGAGAACACATAGACACAGAAAGTTAGTTCAGAGGCAGCTGGACAGTCAAACAGCAGCGTCTCTAGATCTCAGATGAATAAAGAAAATGAGACACGACTTTGCAAGAACTAAAGTCTGCAGAACCAAATTCTCTTAATTCTAATATACAACAACCGGAACATGAGGACAGAGCTGAAGGCAGAGTCACCCTTTACACAGCTGCATGTTTGGAACTCTGATTCAGAGTTTGGTTTATCTAGTTACCTCATTACCGCATGGACAGACAACTCAAAGACACTGCTGGCAGATGGAAAATCAGTCTGCTAGCAACAAAGAATGACTGCATTATAGTCTCACATGGAATCCCCCTTTTTCCCATCCAGTTGCCTTTGCCGTAACAACATTGCCATCATTGAACTTGTAACAGTAGCTGCATTTCCATCACATCCATCCACAATTACATTGTTTCCATTAAGTCAGAATTATGCAAATGAAAACAAACAAACTCACACGACAAGTCATTCAAATACACGGATGTGAACAATACTTTGATTTCCAGCAGATCCATCCCCATTTCTGCCACAGCACTGGCACTCATCAGTCAAAGGAGACGTTGGCACCTTCTTTAGGCCATTAAGCGGCGAGCTCCTTACATGTGGGAGCAGCTACGGATGAAGCCATTTTGGGAAATGGTGGTTGGTGATTTTACAAAGAAGCTGTGGATCCACCAATTCTACATGACACACTCAACTTTTGGTGAGCTGTGTGATGCTGTCAAAGGTTCACACATTTCCACACATCCACATCTAGAGGCAATTTAGGGTCTCCAATTAACTATGGAGCATGTTGTTGGACTGTGGGAGGAAACCGAAGTGCCTGGAGAAAACTCACAAATCCACAGGGAAAACATGCAAACTCCACACAGAAAGGTCCCAGCTAGGATTTCTACCTGGGTCTTCTGCTGTTGGGCAAGATGGCTAAACACTACACCACTGCGCAGCCCCAAATCACACTCCAATTCCAGTGTTCTCCCTTTTGCAGTGCTTCTGTAATCTGATGGGCTTGTTTCCTTTCAGATGCAGTTGATACATTGCTTTAATTTGTCATTTTCAATCAGAATCTCTGATTAGTCTGGCCGAAGAACTGAAGTATTCCTGCAGTAGCAGGCCAGCCTGCATATTCATGCTGTTTACTTTACAAGAAGGTAATTTGATCCTGATGAATAGTAAATGACTTCTACTTATAAAGCGCTTTGTACCTTGCTTTAAAGTCAAAAGTTCTTTACAGTTAGAGTCCCATTCAGACTTTCACCCACTGATGGCATCTCTGCTGCCAAACACTGGCCCCACCCTGTAACCACCAGGGACCTCGTGCGATTGAGTGTCCTGACTTTCCTGAAATTAGGCTCTGAAGATGAGACTCATTGTGAATTTTTTGGCTGCAGCTGTACTCATTCTGGTTCCCTTTACTGCCCTTAAGTGCAGAAAGTCAAACACACCTTTTGCTTTATCACCAATACGGCCATTAGGACTACAGGAGGCTGACAGGAAGTCTGGTCTCTGCAAGACCAGAACTTGAGCAGAACCTAATTCACAGACCTGCTACCACAGCTGTCATCACCACTTCTGCCAATCATTTCCAGAGATTTTAACTCTACAGATGATGTGGATATGAGTATTCTAGTCTGGTATTATCGTACCTGTTTCACCACAGAACCAAAAAAACAAAGGAGCAAAGCTTCTAGAGTGTTGCAAACAGGTTTGTGATATTTTCGAGCGAGTGCTCGGTTAAAGGGCACACAAACGTGGAAATTCACTTTGAGCTGTTACATTTACCTCTGATTTGTGACTCTGACCTTTGGGGAACATTTGCAGGCATTTCTCTATTTCTTTTCGGGGGAGGACTCTAGGCGAATGCGATTTATCAGCTGCTACTGCAAAAACAATGTACTGGGGCAGTTATGTTTATTAAGCCTCGTCCTGCTTGGGCAGCTAATCAAATGCAGTGCAGGCGTTTGCGTCCCAGAGCGCCACCTGGTCAAAAAACAGGGAAAGCAGCTGTGAATGTCACCTGGTGCTGCTAAGGTGAAAACAATTCTCAACTGCTGTTTTTGAACCAATTCCTTAGCCTCCTGTACCGGGGGATTGACCTGAACGAGTACTTCAGGTTTCGGGGTCGTCCGGGTCCGTAGAAGGTCGTAGAAGTAGTATCTTAAAAGAGCACAGGTGTGGCTTGCACTTCTCTTGAGGCTTGTACGGCCAGCTTAGAGGATGTCATGACAATGGAATGTACCATTGTGGTGGGTGTATCATTAAGGATTTGTAAGGAAGTTGTAGGTTACACCCACTTATGACCTATGTGGGATGCTGACATACAGTGCCCTTGTGCCACACTCTAGTCGTTAGTAAGGTGCGAGTACTGGCTCTTTACTGACCATGCGCAAAGCCTGGATGCACAGGAATGCACGTGATATGTCCATAGGATGCTCTCACAAACTGTCAGTCTAATTTCATATGTCTGACAGTCAGGTTGAACACAAAGAGCACACTCTTTTCACTTGAACACCACTAACAAACCCCTTGAGCTGGTTTTGGGGGGGGTTGAAAAAAAATCTGTATCACACGTCTGTGTCTCACCTACATGAACCTCACTTGTGTGTCAAGTGTTCACCATGACCTGTCACCCGCAGCATGCTTGTAGAAAAAAATGTGCATGAACATTTTTGCTATACGATCCTGATATGTCCTGCGTGGCCCGCTCTGGTTTGACCGTCTTTCACTCACAGACGGCCCATATCCACCTATAAGGTCAGCGCAATCAATCAAACTTCATTTATAAAAAAAAGCAACTCTCATACTTGTGCAACTTAGCGCTTTACAAGTAAAAAGAAAAACTGAAATAAAAGGAGAAAACCCCAATCTAGCCTTTACCCTCCCTCCTCTAACACATCCAACCAATGACCACCCACACAATGAATACTTATAAAAGTAAATTCTAAAAGAAACTTGGGACTAAGGCCTAAACTCTGCATTCATGTTTGAATTCTGCACTTGATTGGAGTCGGCACCAGAACCTGGATGGATACGCCGCTGAGACACCTGGTGTCCAAGCACTCCCTAAAACACATAGTTATGTTTTCCCAGCAATAAATACTTTTCTTTACAATGTTGGACTTCAAAGTTTTGTGAAAGCACCTTGGTGCTACAGTTAACTCTTCATGTTGACTTTTGTATTTGTTTTTATTATCCTTATTATCCTATAGCATGTCTACAGGATATTTACTTGACATAAAACATGCTGCAGCTCATGAAAGTCAGCTTTGGTCTGGTTTCTTCTGATGGTCCTCCTGGTTTGGCAGTTCTGAATGCTCATCTGAACTCTGGCTTGGATCAGACAAAAGAACTTTGACCCTTCCTGAACTTTCAAAGAACCAAAGAGAGACGGTGAAGGACGGAGAGAAAAGGAAAGATGAGGAAAACCAGTCAGCAACGTGAAGAAGCAAAGTTGGTGGGAGCTTGCTGTAAAAGAATGACTGAGCAGTTGGGCTTTGATGAGTGCATTATGTCAATGATAACGGATTTATCTGCGCTTTTCCAGACACTCAAAGTCCTTCCAATGTGTCCATGATTCATTCACTCCTCATTCATACTTGGTGATGGGGAACTACCGATGTAGCCACAGCTGCCCTGAGGCAGGCTGAAAGGGGCGTGGCTGACAGTTCGCGTCCACGGCCCCTCTGACCGTCAAAATGAAATGTGTGCTGAACACATCTGCATACTTTAATTTGTTTACAGTACATACGAATAATTTCTACACAGGAGGAGTGTTCTGTCCATGTCTAAGACAGAAATATTCTCTGTAGTACAAATATGTTCATGTGTGTATCTTATATACCGTTTCCTGCTGTTGGATGAAAGATAAAATATTCAGTTCTTTCATTGTAAATCTGACTCCAGAGGATCCAGCGCCTCACCAGCCATCAACCTCACCGCACACCACAGAGTTAAGGGGGTCCCCAGAGGGGCGAAACCCTCACCAAGGTCAGTCACAAGAGAACAGGACACCTTTTTGGTGTTTTCACTAAACATTTGCTGAGAGTTCAGAGCACTTGTATGGCAGCAGCAGTGACCCTAGACAGATGACAAGGAGGACGACTGCTCTGTGACCATAACCCTGTCAGACATCAATCTACAGGGAACAGTTTGCACTATTTACAAAGTCAGATGATTTTCATCAGTGTGAAGCTGCAGCAATAAAGTCCCTGTAAACACACCTTCATCCTGCCTGCTGCCACTTTCTGCACATGCTCAGTGCAATTATACTAACAGGCTTTCATCCCCCTCATCATCCTCATATAGGAAAATCCATTCCCATTAAGACCTTCATCAGTGCTAGAGGTATCATTTCTCTTTTAAGCTGCCCATGTGGCACATCAGCAGAGGGTAAACCCCCCCAGGGAAGGAAAGCTTATGCAGAGGACTTATAGAGTAATAGTACACTCAGGAAATGAGATTGTTCCTTTTGCGTTCTACTGAACTACAGCTGTGCCGACCTGGATATCTCACCCCCCACAAGAATACTAATGACTCAAATCTGTATAATTAAGCCTCGTGCTCTGGGCGACACACTTGCTCAGACTCAGATGTCGTATTTACATTAAATTGCAGAACATTTTAACATAAATGAAACGCGTGCTGAAGCTCTGACTGACCTGACTTCACCAGTCTCTACGTCACTGGGACGTTTTGTACGACTCATTAGCAGACTGAAGCGTCTTCAGAGGGTTATTGTTAGGGTTAGGTTAGGTTAGGTTAGGTTAGGTTAGGTTAGGTTAGGTTAGGTTAGGTTAGGGTTCTTTCATTTAATCCGGTGGCTCCATGACTGACTAATTGTGAATTTGTTCAGGATTTTACTTGTTGGAGTTGGATCTTTTCAAGCAATCAAAATACATATATATTAATTAAAGAACCAAAAATGTCAACAAAAATATATAATCATACATAAACATCAAACCTAGTTGGGATAATTAGTCATCAATTGTTGATAATGAAAAAAGTGAAAAAGTACAAGCAGTTAAAGAAATTCACACGCAGGGATGCAACGGTTGGCTTTCTCCATGATCTGGTTCAAACGCCGGTTTTTGGGTCACAGGCTGGTTTTTTAAACATGACGATGAGTTCACGGACTCCAATGGCCTCAACAACCACCAGATCTCAACCCAAAAGAGCACCTTTGGCATGTGGCATCACGGATGTAAATTAATGCCGCCATAGTTATCTTTATTTATATTTGTGGTTCTACATCCAGTAAAGGACTCATTGAACCCATTAAATGGTACGTTGGTCAAATAGTTTAATTTGCTTGAAAGGGTTTTTTTACGTAGCCATTATAATCCAGTTCTTAACTGCTATTTAGAGTTACCAGTACTTTTACCAGTCAAAGTACAGATCATTTAACCAATCAATAAGTAGTAATACTAAGGACAAAGGTAAAGTGCTTGTTGATCATGTAAGAAGACGTTTCATTTTTCCAGAAATCAATTTACACATCAAGTATCATAAATGGAGTGCTTATTGATTGCCATCCGTCGTCAGACTTGTAACTTTTCTTGCTTTGGTGTCTTCATTATTGCAATGAAGGACTATCACCAGTCAAACCAAAGCCCAACAGGAACGTTTCTGTTGGCCGGTAATGAAGTCAATGACCAGGAAAATGACGATGTGTGCCTGAACAGGAAGGACCTGAACGTCCATCCAGACGTCTGAGCCTCGATGCAACAGTTTAGCTCCAGGTTGCTGGTTGCTGCTGGCCAGTCAAAGTTAAGTATGGTGATGGATTAACTTTTAGATTCACTCTTTAAACAGACTAGATTATTCCAATTCTGAGCCAGAATGCATTTAGTGCCTGATGAATAATGCTGCGCTTTATATTGTTGCAAAACAACACCAACTGCAGGAACAGCGGCATCACAATTTATTGCATCCAGAACTCTGGACGACATTCTTCCTCCGCCCCTCTTTGTCTAAAGACAGCACACAGGAAAGTGGAGCGCCGCCCGACTATTACTGTGATTAAACTTCCTAATAAGTGATGCCGCCGATGTGTGACCTGCTGGAAAGCGAGGAGAATGTGCAAAAGCTGCCGTTTTGCCACTCTCACTGACGCTGAGAATGAGCGGCCAGCCGTCACACATCATCAGCCGGCAGAGATCCAGAAATGAGACACAGCCTGAAGCTGGAGCCCGTCCTCATGCATGTCTCCCACACATCCACAAACTCCAGAGCTGCTGCTCCTCGCTGCTGTCTGACAGCACCGATCACCAACATCGCTCCATGAAATGTGAAAAATGAGGGGAATCTTATCAGATGAGACAGTCTGGCCCAAACTAAACCCAGGAACGTGACGGATGGGGAGGAACAGCATCGAGCAGAATCATGAGAGCAGGGTTTACACTTTTAGTCCAGCCTCAAACCTAAGCTGATGTGTTGAATAAAGGTGTGGAACAGATCTCTGAAGCTTGTTCTTAGAATTCTGTTTCACATTAAACATAACTTATGTGGAAAAATGAAAGTAAGAAGTTAGAGGAATAACTGAGCTCACCATGAGTGAAACTACAAGAAGCCAAATGAAAGTCCAACAAACACAACTGAGAGGGGAATTTCAACATCCCAGAAAAGTTCTTTTTGGCTAAAAACATCAAAAGATGATTGGAGAGGATCTTTAAAGGTTCAAATACGATTTAGCTGAAAGTTTGCTGTTCTTAGCTGTCAAGAAGGATAAAGGGTTTCACATTCACTTTTAATGATTATTAACATTTGGAAAATAAATAATAAGCAAACCAAAATACAACTTAACTGAAACAGCTGAAAACATGAGTTTAAACACCATGAAATTAACAAAACATTTTTAGCAGGCCTTTATCATCCAAAAATAAACTTTTTTGTGTTTTTAGGTGTTTTATATTGTTCAATCCTTATAAAAATAACCCCCAAAGTGGTAATTTGATCCATTCACGCATTGTTCTGAGCGTTCCTCTAAAAACCTGCTCTGTGAGCACCAGCCCCTCCCAATCCACAAAAACAAGCAGGCTTTCACATTGTGACATCACAAAGTGAGGACAGCGCCTTCCAGGAAGAGTCTACGTTTCCAGCTCCGCCCCCAGGCTAACACACGCCCACTTTCCCTTTAGAGCTAGCAGTGTTTGGAGAAACTCTGTTTATATGCACAATTTGCAGATCCATCTTTACAAAAGTTCAGGCGCCTCATTTATAAAACTTTGCGTAGGATTTGCGTCAGAAGTGGCGTACGGATGAAACATAGGACGTGCGTACGCACAGAAATATTCAGATTTATAAAACCGTGCGCACGCACATCCTACGCATCTTTCCCTTAATAAATCACAACCGATTCTAAATGCAGCGCAGCTTTAGCGGCTTCATGACACGCCCATAGTTGACCATAAATAGTTCGTGAAACGCCCACAAATGAATATTCATGGCTTGCTAAACCATGGCAAACACAGAAAGGAAATCAAAAAAACGTAACTTCACTCAACGTGAAGTAGAAGTTATCGTTGGCGAGGTGGAAAAGAGGAGAAAAGTGTTTGGAGGACACAGTGTGGACATTACTAATGCCAAAAAGGCACGTGAGCGGCAAACGGTGGCAGACGCCGTAATGCTGTAGCCTCACAACCTCGGACCGTGGCCCATATCAAAAGCCCGCAGAGGTCCAACAGGACGGCTCGAGGAAGGCGGAACCGGCTCATCAGCCACTCGTCCTCGTTTACCAGCAAGTCTTCTTGCTGTCTAAAGATGCGTTCACTCTGAATTCTTCCATTTGCCACATCTTCTAAGATCAGCCATTGTGCGTCATTCCGCATTGTGATGGAGCATTTTATTTCCCTCCATTTAATTCCATCTGACAAGCTACAGATGTCGGTAATAATCCACGTGGAAATGGGAAATTGATCAGCAAATGTAATTTCTTGTTGCTTTCTGAATGGTTGAGACATACGCCATACATTGTTTTATCAAAAATAAAACAAACTAAAGGCATATGCATGAATACCATAATTCCATAGCTTATGAAGAAATGTTTTACTATGAAAACAACTTTCCCCAGTGGACAATAAATACATCTGTCTATCTACCTCTGCTCCTCCAGACGGACACATTGTCCAGAATATCAGTTTTGTACATTATCTCGTTCTGTTAACTATATTATTTATGAGGATGAATTGCACAACATGCCAATATTGTAGAACATATTTCACTTTTCTTTTTCCAAATATGTGTTCATTTGAATTTCTGTTGTAATTTTCGTTTGATCTTTTTTGTTTGTTTCACTGCTGATGGATCAAACGGTGTTGGTGTAGCTGTTAATTGTCAGACTTGCTTTGTGAAGTCTTCATGTTATTTATGAGAGGCAGGATTGTCATTTTCACTTTCACGTGTTTCTTCCATCTGCCGACGGTGTCGCCGTTTCTCATTTCCCCCGTTTTTGTGCGTACGCCTGGGTCAGAGCGTGAAGGACCGCACATTTTCCCCTCAAGTTTGCTTTTTATAAATCTCAACTATTGCGTAGAGAGTGGCGTACGCCTTCTTTTGTGCGTACGCAACCTTTAGAAATGAGGCCCCTGATGTTTGTTTCTGTGGGTGAAACGCAGGCCGACTCTAGGATGACATCATGAAATGGGCGGCACCCCCCATGGAGTGAAAGGCGGAGCCTCAGAGATCATGTCTCTCACTTCTGGGTAAGAAGACGAGCTGCAAAAATAACTAATATTTCAATTTTTTATTAACCCTTGTGCTATCTTAGATGACCCCCCCCCCTTAGATTGAGGTGTTCTCCCTACTATGACAAAGGTGGATAAAGGTGGAAAGATTTCATGTAATCCATGGACACCAGTGAAGATCACAAACCATTGAAGAAAAAAGGTTCAGAGCTCTGTCTAGTGGGTCTAGATGACCCCACTCCCAATGGTAAAGTGCCTAGGATAGAACTAGGGTTACAATGTTACAGGATAAATCAGAAACACAGTAATTGTTAGATTTCTGAATCAAAAACTGTTGCTCCTTTTCATTTGTTGGGGGGGGGGGGGCTTTGTGGATCAATAAGCCTGAATGGGAATCAGGAGGGATGATGGTGTAATGTTTCATCTAACAGCAGGAACATCACAGATTATTGATTTATTAGACTAGACAGTTTAAACACACATCCATCCATCAGACAGGTCCATATCCATGCTGCCTGACTGTTAACTGACCGGGGGGCGGGGGGCAGGTTGTTTTTATTAGAGTGGAGTCTTTTTTCCTCATTCCTATTATCTGCTTGAAATCCCCAAAGAGAGGGGGCACCATGGAAAGGTGTGCCCAATAATCCCGCCTCTTCCTCCAGCTCCGCTTGTCTCCGTTAATTAGGACGGATGCTAAAGCCGCTTCGTCTCCTGTAGGGCTGCTGTGTCCACTTTAGCATCTGTGAGCGCGCTAACGGAGGGGTGTCCAGGCAGGACCTTCTGCGTGGCTTTCTAACTGTCTTGGTTAATCTTGTTTGGCAGTGTGTATGGGGGGGGCTGCAGCTGCTTGTTTGTTTGCCAGCTTCAACAGATTGGATTCCAGCAGTTCTACTCGCCTTTCCAAATCCAGGCGGCTCCTGCTAACCGTCACCCCGGCAGCGTAAATCATTTGCTGTCTCAGGACCGCCTGGCTCCTGGAATGGGGTCATTTCTCCTCTGTCTTTTCATAAAGACTGTCTTGTTATCTATTTGGCATGGGGGGACATTTGAGGGACCTGGGACAGGGCAGAACCACCCACCTGGGACAAACGGGAGCCATAAACAGAGAAGTAAAGATCTGAGCTGAACCAAACAGACCAACTATTATTACTGACCAACAGTTTAACCAGGATGATCACGGTAAGCCTTGATGAAAAGCTTAATGAAAACAAACTAATGAACAACATGAACATCATGAAAATGAACAGACTTAATAAAAAGAATTCATGGAAAAAATATGGACTGATGAAGATAAAAGAATCAATGACTGATCAGCTGTTGACAGGTTCTTTCTTGGAAGGTCTAATAATCCAAACCTTCTGTTAGAAGACAAAATGAGATGATGTTGGGCAGTTCACGTTGAAATGAACATCTTACAGTATTTCACTGTGCTCTGGTCACCCCCCCCCCCCCCATTGATTACCCACTTCCTTAGCTGGGAGGAGGGAAGCTAGAACGATCACTTCAGAGACCCAGTAGAAGAAAATCATGGTTTTTGGTTTTTAACATGTTTTGTCTGATGATTGAGGACACATATTAGGAAAAGTAAGATTAAAACTGGGTTTCTGGGTATGTCTTTATTCAAATTGTGGTGAATCAGAGCAGACGAAAAAAAAAAGCTCTTTTTTGTGACGTCACATAAAAATACGCCTTGATCCGTGCGCGTCTTTGTGTTCCTCGTCTGGAATCTGTTCGGCTCCAACATTGCTGGCCACTTTTGCTGCACTGCAAATGTCAGGTTGTGGGTGTGAGGGGCTGCAAGCAAGCAGCAGAGCACACAGACAGAAGGATGATGGGAAGTGGGGGAGATCTTACTCCATGACAACATTCCCACCCACAACACAGAGGTGAATTTCTGATGAACTCCTGTCGCTCTGCAGAAACTAAGTCGTAGAAAACGACAATTTTGTTTTGGTATTTTGTCTAAAAACAGCAAAATAATAGTTAATCACAGTATTGACAATAGATAAAAGAGGGCGTGGTCTTTAAAGAGCTTATGATCAACTCCGGCTGAGTTGATCACAGTCTTTTCCGGTAAGCGTGGGAGCTGAACCTGCAACCTTCTGATCAGAACTTAACTACTCTACCGGCTCCAACCGTCTTTTATCCTGAGCAGGAAGAAGGACCTAATAAGGACAACTGTCTGACAACGCTCAACAACTTCAACCTGCAGGTCAGGTGTGACCAGACCACACCCTCGAGCCTCACAGGTCTGGAGGCGGAGCTTCCTGCTGCCGTCTCACCTGAATCCATTTAGCGCAGAAATGTTTGTGGGCCTCAGGCTGCTTGTGTTCCCCGTCATTCTGCTGCTTTCATCCAGGCACAAATCAAAAGCAGCAGATGTTTCGCTGATTTTGTGCACATTCAACCAAAGAATGGGAGCTCTGCTCATTAGAGAAAGCAGCTGCTGCTGTGATACAATAAGAGCAACTTTAGCAGACCAAGCTCCTCTGAAGAAAGTGGGTCAGAAGGCGTCCAGCTCCCTCTTTTGACAACCTCAGCTCTTTTACCAATCAAAAGGACGACCGGAGATTTGGACAAGTTGTCACTGATCAATAGTAAGGCTGCACAAAGATGAAGCAGAGGTCAAAGGTTTTGTCAACTGTAAGGCCTGCTGTAGTTTCACATCACAACAGTAAAACAACTGCAGCCATGCATGCAACAAGCAGCAACAAAGCTGCAACGCTGCCACACAGAACCTGCAGCAGAGCTCCATCAGTGCCACAACAGCTGAGCACATGGCTGCAATGGAGCCATAACAGGCTGCAGCGAGCAACAATGGAGCCATAACCAGGCCACAACAAATCCCTCTTGTTTCTGCACACTTACCCATCAGACATTTGGTTAACCTGCAGAGGATCTCACTTTGTGAGCATGTGACAGTCATCAGAACAGTTCTGCTCAGCAGTCAGAGTCTGACGTTCTCTGAAACAGACATCTGTAGGTTTGCCGTCAAAGCAGAAGAGAGCATGTCGTCTGGCTGCTGCCGTCTGTCCCTCAGCCTCACCGAGCTTCTGCTCCGAGTCTGTGAGCAGTCAAGGTCGTGGAATCAGAGAATTGGACCTTTCCTGTCCGTTGTGGTTCTGTTTTCTAGTTTCAGTCTCACCTAATCATCCACAGCTGCCTTTAATTAAGTCAATTATCCCCCGTGCATTTAAATGCTTGGTTTCAGGTGGACTTTTGTCAGGTTATCTGCTGCTGTTGTCATCTCTCTCTATTGGTTTGTCCTGTTTAATTGAATGTATTAATCAATCCCACTGTGCTCAGTCTGCTGCGTCTTTTAGTTCCTGACATGAAGAAGCTGATGTTCCCCAGCTGAAGCCCACACTGGACTCAGGTTCTGTCTGGTTCTGACAGACTCAGACCTGCAGAAACTGTCGTTTCTCTTGACACCATCCACCCCTCCCACTGCCAGAAATCCTGCAGCAACAAGTGTCTGCAAAGTTCTGTGTCACCTATGTTCTCCTCAAAAACGGATTCATCCTTCAGGTCACAGCAGGGATGCATGCATGCAGCTGTTGGCAGCAGTGCAGTCTCCTTCACCCCCCGCCCCCACCCCCACGCGTCATGTTCCAGCCCAAACAGTCGGCGTTTGTCCCCTCAGTCATCTCCTCCTCTGCTGGACAGCATCAACATTTCCCTCACGTCTGATCGAAAATTCAGGCTGTACAAATGAGGAAACTTCCGATGCAACCCCCCCATGATAGCACCACCTCCCACCCGGTAGGTTTTCATAGAGAAAATGAGGCAGTGTTCAGAGATGGAGGCTTCCACTCATGGACTGATGAATGGATCCGCAGCACTTAGCAGGCAGCTCCATCAGCTGCTGTGCGCGTGCGTGCCGTCCTCCTGTCACACTTTCATTTGAGCAACAAGATGTTTGACAGTCCGAGCACGCGCTCCCACACATGAACTGCCCATTCTGCTCGGATCTCACCCCCTCAAGTGCCCCCACCCCCACCCCGTCTCACCGATGTGGATGATGGAGTCCGCGCGCGCTGCGTCGGGCTGGAAGATCCGGAGGGACAGAAAGATCAGGATCAGCACCCCCATCTCCATCAGAGCCGAGCACGCGCATCAACGGTCCTCCGCGCGGGCGGCTGAGTGATTGCACGATCTGCGGTGCGCAACGGAGAGCGAGGAAGTAAATCCTAGGCGGAACACGGAACCACCAGGTTCGGGTTTGGAGGCAGCCGAACCCGGGACAGACCGCGGGGGGTTGTTCAACAGATCCGGAGAAGCTCCGAGTCTGAGACACACTGAGGACTGCAGAGAGGAGGAGGGATGTGCTCACCCCCTCCCTCACCACCTCCCTCTCTCCTCCGACCCACGTGACTGCAGAGCCTGTATACGGAGCCGCACGCGGAACCGGAGGAAAGACCGGCGCGGGATAGACGAGGTGCGAGTTGGAGGATTGATGGGGCTGGAGCTCCGGAGCACACGCCGCCTGGCTGAGGGGCAACTTTCTCACGCGCGCACGCGCATTCATATCCGAGCACAGCCGCGAGCTCCACAGAGGACCAGCAGGCGCGCGGAGCTTTGCAGAACTGTGCGTGAGTGTGGAGAGCTCAATTCTGTTCAACGTGCACGCGCGTGAAGCAGCGCTTGGCAGCGGGCGGCTTGAGGAGGGATGCACGCGCACGGAGACGGCTCTGTCCGTGTCCGGTACAGTCCTTCAATGGGAGGGGGGTGCACAGGTGAGTAAAGTGTGGGTCACAGGTGTCTGACATCAAATCAGGGCTTGTGTTTTTGCAGAGTGTGTATGTGACGTCACTAACATGTGTTTCCGTTACTCTGTCTGTTGTGCACGCGGAAGCGGCGCGTGAGAACATTTGCTACACCTGATCTTACAATTAAAGGATATTTCTGTGTTAACTTCGAAATGTCTTTTAATTGTTTGGTTGAGTCTAGTCCAGCTCCGGGGACGCACGCGCGTGGATCCGGGCATCAGTGGAAGAGCCGCGCGCTTTTTGGCTCCAGCATGACATGCTGCGTTCACGTTCACGGCCTTATTACAGGTTTTATGTCCACTGAGAAAAGGAGTTTCCTGTTGTTGTTTTCTGAATCACGTGACTTAGTTTGAAGGTTAAATGTTGATGATATCAGACCTGCAGATGCTTTGAGTTGTCCACTGTTTGCATCAAAGCAAAGCTTCAAATGTAACGTTTGTAACAGTTATATTTTTAATATTTGATCTTTAAAATCTTAACATGTTTTGCAGGATCTTTGAACTTATTCCAGTAGCATCTTTGCTGTTTGATTACAGCAGTAAGTTTGCACAATCAGAAAATCAACCTGGATGATTCCTCAAAAAGTTTTATATTTTGTCTTTTATTGTTGTTTAAAATCACTTTAGGTTATCACTACATTAATATCATCTCTCTCATTGTTTTTGTATTTTGAGCTGAAGTGACTTTCGTCTCCTCTGCTTCTTCTCCATCACAGTGAATGCAGCTCCTCACAGGTGGAGCATCACTCCCCCTGCTGGCAGCAGCCGTTACTACAGGACTCAACACGCTGATTTCATCCCTTGTCATCTTCAGGTCATCCATGAAGCTGCTTGTAATAAATGACATGAATAGGCCTTTACTGTCAGTGCTGTTAATACAAAGACACATTTAATGTCCTTCTCTGCCACAATAAAATAAGAGAATTAGATCAAATAGATATTAATATCTACATACACATCATTCAGCACAACTTCACAGATCACCTTACTGTTCTGCTTTTACTCAGGGCTTTAGTCTGTTAGTGTTTTACTGGTCTTCTTTACTCTTCTCCATAAGTCTGTAAACAGACTCGTGTCCCAATATTTACTGACCGGCCTGGTGAGGTCGCTTGCTGTCACGACTGTTCCTACAGTCATACAGTACATGTCGCTCTATGTACGTCATGTGACCAATATCATTTGAATTTTTTGCAGAGGGTTGCTGTTGCATTTAATGCTGAAGCTGTGGCTCTAGTAGCTCTTTGAACTACTCTAACTGTTCAACCGTTTTGGACTCTAAAGCTGAGAAAAGCAGCTTTGGGCTTCTTTACTCCTTCACAGTACCTTTGGGATTCACTACTTTGCAGTACTTATATGCTATAAGGTAGTGTTGTAATTAGGTTAATTGCATAAATGTCAGGTTTCTTTTTCATTTATCAGAATCAAGCCTGCAGGATTCACCAGATTTGCACCAAGTCTCTTCCAACTGTAGCTGGCAGGCATGCGCTGGTAAACAGTAGTGAAGAAGAAGTGCCTCCGTGCGTCTCCAGTGTGAACACCATGGACTACACGTGCGTTCAAGGATGCATGTCACATGCTTGGTGTGAACAAGAGTCAGCAGGTTCAGAGCTGAACAGAAAGCTTCATCCTTAGAGCTGACAGTATGGAGTCCCAAATTGTTCATAATTGAAAAGATAAATGTGCAACCACACAGTCAACCAAGAAATCTTCATCCCATAAATGCTTTTTATTTCACATTGCTGTTTTTCAGGATGACCACAAGGTCGTATTTATGTTTTAAACTCTGAACCATTTGGGGCTCCATATGAGAGCATCTCTTGTTGGCACCGTTTCTGTTTTTGTGCTGCTCTTAGGTGTTTGGAGATCCACTGAACTCAAACTCTGCAACACTTTTGCAGAAAATAGTCATTGTGTGATGAAGCAGCAGAGAAGAAGGCTTTACTTCTCTACAAAGAGAACTTTTATAGCAAGTAGTCCTTCATTCCAGCAGCTGATCACAGCACACACATACCATAATATTCTGTCTGCAGACAAAGCAGCCTGAAAATGAATTCTTCTGTGTTTGTTCAACAGTGGTGTAATTGCATCCTCCTCCGGCGTAGCCGTCTGTCGAGCACCATCACCGCACATTCGCACAGCTCACACTGCAGCTGCACAAAAACACAACAAACAGCCACAGAGAGAAAAACTAAAACGTCTCTAAAAAAATACATCTGAAGACACACAGCTAAAAAAAACTCTTAAATGCTCGTGTTTCAGCAGATTTGGCAGCTGGCCACGCCGCAGCGTTTGTTATCAGGAGGCATTTTTACACGCCATGCAGCGGCAGCCGAGGCTTTAAGCAGAAGTTACAATGATGAGGCGACTGGATGATTTTTTTTACAGCGGCCACCCCGACACGTTTAGAGGTTGCGCTGTGGCAGGTCAGTGACAGGCGTGTGGCAGGAAGGCTGCAGCGCCATAATAGACTCACAGGAGGGTCTCCAAGGTCCCCCAAATCATCCGATGATTGGCCCATTTCAGACCGCCAGCGTCCTGTGGCCCCGCTCCCACCGTCCCATCCAGGCCACCGTGGACTCTGTCCCTCCATTGTTTCATGTGTCTGAACACGCACACAGGCACAGTGAGGACCCCCCCACCCCACACATGTGGCTTTCCTTTACCCGTGTTCTCCTTTTTTTTGCGAGGTATCGTGACTCGAGTGTGCACGACTCGTGATATTTGCACCAGAAATGAGTGGTTTGAGTTTGTAACTTTGTTTTTGTCAGTCGTGTAATTGTCTTTGTAAGTACTATGTAGTTTTATTTTTTCTTGAACAAGCAGTGCAAACACGCAGGTAACATTGTCCCGGTCCAGCAGGCGGCCGTTGGCATCTGATGTGCCCGACATTTACACATCGTCCAGTCAGAGCTGCTGCCGGCCGGCGACCCGACTGCCACCGCCTGCACTGCCCAGCTGTCACTCAATTTTGGAATGGCGTCATACCCGCCTGACCGACGGCGGCTGGACCGTCTGCATTCATGACTGTGCCAATGACTTTCCTTAAAAAATAGGTGACAAATTGAATTTGGATTTAACAAAAAACAGATCACTGTGGCAGTTTTCCTAAAAAGATTAGATGTTGAAACAAAGAAAGTAGATAAGGCAGGACGCCATTCACAAGCGAGTGTGGAACTATAAATACTCCTCAAGGGCTCTTTCTGTCCAAAATATCACATTCTAATCATCTATTTTTAACTAAAGCCTGTTTCTCATTCTTTTATCCGCTTTGAAGAGGTTCTGCTCTCAGGAGATCTGTGTAAAAATAAAGATGACTGTCACCTGAACACAACACGATGTGTTTGATGACATTACAGTCTAGGAATCAATACAAAACAATAAAATTAACATTAGAAAGTTTTGGAAAACAAGAGTGGTTTTTAGAAATGAAAAAGAAGTGTTAAAAAATGACAATAAGAAATCTGAAAAGGTAGGTATTATGGGACGTCACTGATTGGATGATGTTTGCTCACCTTTTCAGCTGGAAGTTGTTTCCCAATATTTCTTTAAACTATGCTATTCTTTATTATAGTAGACTATATCCATGACAACAGATAACCTTTGGCACAAAAGAACACATTTCTTATTAAATATTAGTTATTTTCCAGAGTTCTTTTCTAACCCAGAAGTAAGACGACTCAATCGCTGTGGGTGCCGCCCATTTTATGACATCATCCTCGGCAGCGTGTCTGCCTTTCTCCCACGAAAACAAACATTCAAACCTTTGCAAAAATGGATGTTCATATAGTGCATATCAGAGGAAAGCCTTTAAGCCGATCACCGCTAGCTCCACAAAGAAAGTGGGCGTGTGTTAGCCTGGGGGTGGAGCTGGCAGCACAGACTCTTCCTGGAAGGGGCTGTCCTGACTTTGTGACATCACAACGTGAGAACTCACTCGTTTTTGTGGACTGGGAGGGGCTGGTGCTCAGAGAGCAGGTTTTTAGAGGAATAATCAGAGATGGGTGAGTGGATCCAAACACTTTGGGTTGTTTTTCATGAGGAATGAACAATATAATACACTTAAAAGCAACACAATGTTGATTTAGCATGATATAAGCCCTTTAGGCTTTTGAATACAGACACTGCAAAAGTGGTGTGAGTGTTCGATATCCCATAATAAACACCTTTTCCAGTTTTTTTTAAATATTTTATTCTGATTGGAAATTGATTTTTGGAAATTAGTTTTGTTTCCAAAGTGTTTTTTTATGTATTGATTTCAGGAATTTTGTTTTCATTTCTGAAATGTAATGTGTTTTTTTGTTTGTTTTGCCTTTTCTTTTTTTGTTTGGATATTTAATATGTTTTTGCGTTGAGTGAATTGTTGATGTGATTTGCACATCAGGGCAAACATTTAGAGGTTCTGCTCACTCATCTCTTACCATAACAGGAGTCTTGAGTTTTAGAGGGAAAAAACTGTCACACAATCATTTCTGATGACTTGCGGGCAAAAACATTAATAAAAATCATATAATGTGTGTCGGAGTGGACGAGAAAGACACAAACATAGAGAGAAACATTCATGGACAAAAACAGAGGAACCTTATGATTGACTCCACGAGGAGAAGCAGCAGCTCCACTCCAAGCTCCTCCAGGATGGCTGACTCGGCTCGTTAACACATCTCTACTGGACGAGGAACCTGTCTCACCTGAGCTCACGTGGGAGGACAGACAGACCACCTCACCTTTTTGAACCCCTTTGCATTAGAACACTTGCTTCAGCGTTTTGGATCACTTGAAGACTTTTCATCAAATTTCCCGTGCAGCCTGATCACTGATCAGGATTCCCCTATTTTATTGATTTTTGAACACAAAATAAAATTAGCATCACTGTTGACTACGTTTTCAAGTTAGCTATGCATAAAATCCATTTGTTTTAGGGAGAATCAACAATTAATAAAATGTTAATTGTTTTTGTTGCATAAGGCAAAGATGAACTGTTGGCAAAAAAGCTTGTTAAGAAGTTGAGATTTGGACTGATGACAGCCTCAGCAGCAGCCATTTGAATGAGCTGCAGCTTTCTTATGAGCAGACAGAACAATGTTACCAGCAGTTAAGCCTGCAAGAGATGAAAACTTCAATAAACTTCTAATCTGGCCTTAATGTAAGCGCTGAAACTCCACCCTGAGTCTATTATGACACCCACATGTTTACCCCGATTCTGTCTTCCCATGAAAAGGCCTCTCTTCTTCACCTTTGAACTGAATGGATTTGGTCTCCATCCGGGAGTTTAGCTGTTTTTAAACAGCAGCAGAGTGGGAGGGGCCATACGTTGAATGTCATCTTCATAAATATGACATGAAAATTTATAAATTTACGTAATATATGACAGCAGAAGTGCAAAAATTACACCCTGAGTCAACCTGCATGTGTTTTGAAGCAGAGTTTGCCTGTAATGTCTTGGAGTAGATGTTCATCCTCTGTTTCCATGGCAACTACACATTTAGAGTCAGTTCCCCTGGTTGATCACTAAAAAATTCACAACATAGAGAAATCCAAACTCAATCTATTTGAAACCCGTGGAAGCAAAAGAAATTCTAGAAATCGTCAAAGAATTAAAAGGAAAAAAAAACATCTACAGACTGAAGCAGAATTAATATGGAGATAAAAAAGGTCATTGATTCCATTGTTGACCTAAATTTGAAATTTGTCCTTTCAAACAGGAACATTTCCAAAGAAACTTAAAATAGGCAAAGTAACAAACACCAACGAAGAAATTACAGACCAGTGTATTTACTCTGACAATTCTCAAGAATACTTGAAAAAGTATTCCTCACAAGACTGGAGCACATTGTTGAGAAACATAAACTAATATCTGACGATCATTATGATTTCAGAAAAAACAGATCAACATCCATGGCGAATACGCAGCTAACTGAAGAAATGATAAATGGCACAGAAAAATAAAGAGTCCACAGTAGGAGGGTTCATGGATCTGAAAAAGGCTTTTGACACTTTTGATCATGACATTTTCATAAACAAACTGGACAGATATGGAATACAAGGACTGGCATTAAACTGGTTAAACAGTTACAATAAAAACCAGCAACAGTTTGTCCAACTGGATGACTGTAAATCATCCCTGCTAGATTTAAGCTGTGGAGTTCCACAAGGGTCAATATTAGGTCCCATACTGTTCATCCTTTACATTAATGACATCCACTTGGTATCAAATACACTCAAATTATTTTTATATGCCAATGACACAAGTATATTCTGTACAGGGGAGAACCTCAGGGAAAATGTAAAAGTAGTAAATACAGAGTTAGGAAAACTACAAAAATGGTTAAACAAAAATAAAGTCTCACTCAATGTTAACAAAACTAAATTCATGATTTTTGGAAATCACCACATTCCTGCAGATTTAGAAATAAAAGTTGCCATAGTTACTCATGTTCTGGAAAGAGTGACTGAAATCGAGTTCCTCTGAGTCATTATGGAAAAATGAAAAATAAACTGGAAGCCACAAATTAAGCCGGTCAGAGCTGAACTTGCTAAAAGTATAGCAGTTTTGGGAAAAACACGTAATACACTCACAGAGCACATGTATTAGTATATTCATCCATAATACTACCATACTTACAGTACAGTGTAGAAGCTTGGAGAAATACTTATATAACAAATCTACAGTGTTTGTATATCTTACAAAAAAACTGTTGGAATATTTCATGGAGTGGATTATGGGACACACTCAAACGCACTCATTTTAAAGTCGGGTTTATTGAAATTATGGGAACTAGTGAAACTTCAAACAGCACTCATCATGTTCAAAGCCAGAAATAACTTAACACATGTTCAAGGACAGAGATGGAAGTTATGAGTTAAAAATAAGAGCTGAACATCAAAAAGCAGTGCATTCATACTACAAAAAAGAAAATGTGCTCATCAGTTTGTGGTGTGGATTTAGGGAACAAGTTGGATGAAGGTTTAAAACAAAACAAAAGTTAACATGTATTTAAAAAAAACCTACAAGATGTCACTGATGGACCTTTTCAAAGGTAGAAATGATCAATAAGATCAAATGAGCAAATGTCAGTGTTGAATAGGTGTTATAGAAGATAAATTGAAGGTTTTGAAAACTGTAAACTGGATTTATGTACAACAGGGGGGGTTGTAAAAAGGGGGTGGGAACATACTAGATTTTATTTTCTACACTCCTTTTCTAGCACTGTTTTGTTTAATTGTAATTTTTTAATTCATGTTTATTTTCACTTTGTGTTTGAACTTTTTTTTTCATGGACTCACAAATATATTTCTGTGAATTTTTGTGGTAAATTAAAGCATAAATTGAATTACGAGATGAGTGATGTCTCACCTGCAAATAACCTCGTGTGTCTGTAAATGCAAAGTGACATTTTTGGAATTTCTCCAAACATATCCTACATATACAGACATCAGCTTTAAATCATCTTAGTTTGAAAACTCTGTGTTTAAACATTTAGAAAGATCTGTCATCTTACTTTTTCCTACTGAACAACCTATAACAACAAGGGGGGGGTCAAGCTGCTGACAAGGCGCCTGCTTCATCCTTTAGAGGGGGGGCACAGAAAACGTGGAGAGCGCTCGGTGAGCCCATAGAGAGAAAACGTTGATGCACTTCTTTTTTCTCTGGCATGCTGTGAGTGACAGGTTGTAGTGGACATTCAGACAACATGCAAGGGTAATTCAGGGTGCAAGACATGTGACACAGGCGTGTCGTAGGGATTTATCTTTATGACCTTCCTTCAAATCCAATCGACTGTGCAAGGAGCGTGTTGGTGCGCGCTGTTCCCAACCTCAGCCCGACTGTTAGTGTGAGGATTGTGTTTGTCATGTGATGCTCATGTGGAAAACAAGCAACTAAATGTGCTTCTGTCCAAATGACTATTTTCAATCGATTTTTCTGTTTACTTCATAATTTTGTCTTCATCGTGATCCTACATGTCAGGACAGGATTGCAGTTCTGTTTAATGGACTGAATGAGAATCAGTGGAAAGAATCCTGCTCAGCCAGTCCAGCCTGATGACTTGCTCCACCAGGGGAGGCAGATAAGAGCCGCCACACAAACATGCGCCCAGCTCACCTCCAGAGCTCCAACGCCGAGCTGAATCCCATTAATCCCATCAGGAACGCTGCTGCAGTCAGATAGGGACACAGAATGTCCTGCTGGATCTACTAAGCCCCTGGAAAATAACAGAACATTTTGAATTTTTAAGCTTTGGCACTCTAATCTAACAGCAAGAGGGTCCTGGTTCGAGTCCCAGCAGGGCCTTTTCGGTGTGGAGTGTGCGTGTTCTCCGCATGGATGTGTGTTTTTCCTCTCACCATCTAAAAATCTTCTTTATAGCTTAACTGGGGACTCTAAATGGTCCCTTCTGTGTAATTGTGTGGCCGTGGAATCGACTGGTGAACCATAAGAGTGTAACTCACCAATATTAGCTAGGATAGGCTCCAGCATCCCTGTGAAAAATAGATAGATGACTTCTCAGTAAAGAGAAATGCAGCACGACTTGCAAAAATCTGTGATACTCCAATAATGACTAAACAATCATGCCAACAAAGTAAAGAACAGTTATTAACCAAGCAAAAATCCACTCATTCTTGTTGGACGCTTGTTTGCATGTCTATCTTACAGTGCTGAATTTATAAAATATTTCATGAAACTGACCACAAACATCACTTCAGGGTCTGCTTTTCTAAGACTTACCAGTTTAACAACAGCTCATGCAGTGTTCCATCGCACTGCAGTAAGGGTGTCCGTGTGCATTATCTTGGGTCAAGCCAACATTTTCAAGGAAAAGTCTGTGTTAATGAGCAAACAAAAGGCATTTTTAGCCTTTTCTGTTCACAACTCTTGCATTTGTGTGTTGCTACACAAGTTAATACAACCGTCTTTGGGTTCCTGGTACAACAGCCGTTGAAAGTTCAACAAAGTTGAACTTTGACCAACTTTGACCAAATTTAGGTAGTGACGTATTTATGGCGTCCTTTAATTCATGGAAGTGCCAATCGTTAGAAAATCAATCATGGAGGAGAAATTCATGATGGCAGTTTGTGCCTGGCCGGAATTCTATGACACCAAGTCATAGACTGGAATCGAGCTGAGAAAGAAAAAAGCCTGGAGGGAGATTCACCAGATTTCCACCACTTGGGCATTTCCCACCAAGCCTCTGCCAGCTGCTCATCCAGTGTATAGACCATACGCTAAACAGGCTTCCAAGAATGTGCTGTTAATGCGTTCTTGTATTGTGGCTAGATTTTCTGGTGAACTTGGCCTAGCTCAGATTTGTATGAGTCTATGGTCGGTCCGTGAGGATTAACTTTGAACCTTTTTTCTTTTTGCATCTAACCCTTGTACTATCCTAGGCACTTTAACATTGGGAGTTGGGTCATCTAGACCCACCAGACAGTGCTCTGAACCTTTTTTCTTCAATGATTTGTGATCTTCACTGGTGTCCATGGATTACATGAAATCTTTCCACCTTTATCCACCTTTGTCATGGTAGGGAGAACACCTCAATGGAAGGGGGGGGTCACCTAAGATGGCACAAGGGTTAAAAGAAAATGCTAAACCTTGTTTATCTTGTTCAATGATGCTCAGCAGCCTTCTTCATCTGCACCAATCTGACAAACAGCCTGTTTGAAATATGAGTTTACGTTTGATTCTAAACAGCCTGACCCTGTCTGAAAGACCTTATGAAGGATTTGTTCTGGCTGAGCTGCCCTGAAGAACATTTGGTATACATCTGATGTCAGACATTATAGCTGACACCACGGAATTCTGTTTAAGACCTTTGTCCTCTCAGGCTGTTGATCTGGCCATTAATCATCAGCAGACACAAACAGCATAAACAGACATGAAATATTAATGGAAGCCATACTAAGTCATACATGAGCTAAATCCAAATCAAGCTAGCATCATGTCGGAAAAGCAGTTTCTGAAAGAGTCTGTTTTGAGTTCAGTGGAGCTGGAAGCCCTGGGTGACAGTCAGTCTTCAGAAGGCCAAAGTCGATAAAGAGCAGACAGCCGCTCAGTGTAATGTATTATCAGGTTTACTGGAGCAAACATGAGCAGAGCAGATAACAAACTGCAGACATGCTTGTCATTGATCAGATGAACGAAGGGTTGTCTTATGAGAGGCAGCGTTGAGCTGGTCCAGCCGGAATAAAGACTGAAAACTAAGATTTGAATCCTCTTTAATGCATGAATCAGTTCAGAAGTGTAGAGATGTTCAAATGATAGAAAAATCATGAAATAATTTAACATTTGATACATTTGATTTTTAGAAATCACAACAAAATAAAAAAATAAAAAACACAACCCAACTCCCTCCAAAAAGAAACAAAATAAGAAGAAATCATATCAAAAACTATCACTTCCAGAAATGTTAAAAATTGAGACAAAATGAGAAACCAGAAAAGGTAGGTGCTATGGGACGTCACTGATTGGATGATGAGATTAAAGAAATTATCTTTAGTATAGTATCTTCAGACAGAAGATATTTCTTTAAATACCCCTGCTAATGAAAGTTTAAAGGAAAATAAGATCAAACTTGCATTTCAGAATAGTTCTTTGTTCAAATTGTTGTGACTCAGGAGCAGACGTAAAAAGGACGATAGAAAAACCGTGTAGCTATGATGCAGCTCCTACAGTCAGCAGGCTACAAGCTCCCACTCTGCTCCATTCTGATCATCCATCTGCAGACAAACAGATCCATGAACGTCTGTGTTTTCCTGGTCTGAGCTGGAATCTGGATCAGAACCGGACGGATGGATGGATCAGTTATTGCTCACCATTGTTGTTGCACCGCTAATGTTAGGTTGGGGGTGTGAGGGGCTGTAAGCTAGAGGGAGAGAGTAAACACAGGGATGATCAGAGATGAAAGCAAGATTACTCCAGTCCCACCCACAACTCAGAGGTGAATTTCTGATGAACTCCTGCTGCTCTGCAGAAACTATGTCCTAGAAACGACACAAGTTTTTAGATTTAAATATAAACTAGCTACAAAAAAGACTAAAACGATAATGAAAGGCACAAAATGATTTCAGCATATGTGTATATATACAACCTACCGGTGTGTGTGTATGTCTGTGTGTGTGTGTGTGTGTGTGTGTGTGTGTGTGTATATATATATATATATATATATATATATATAAGACTGCACTCATCCTGGCAGCTCAGGAACAAGCCCTGAGCACCAGAGCCATAGAGGCTCAGATCTACCACACCAGACAAGACCCAAGGTGTAGATCTACCACACCAGACAAGACCCAAGGTGTAGATCTACCACGCAGACAAAGACCCAGGTGTAGATCTACCACACCAGACATAGACCCAGGTGTAGATCTACCACAGACAAGACCCAAGGTAGATCTACCACCAGACAAGACCCAAGGTGTGAGTCTGCCACCGAAACAAGACCCAGGTGTGAATCTACCACACCAGACAAGACCCAGGTATGAATCTACCACCAGACAAGACCCGAGTGTGAATCTACCACCGAACAAGACCCAAGGTGTAGATCTACCACACCAGACAGACCCAGATTGTAGATCTACCACAGACAAGACCCAAGGTGTGAATCTACCACCAGACAAGACCCAAGGTGTAGATCTACCACACCAGACAAGTCTTCAGATCCAGACTGATAGGATGGTAATGGAGAACCAACCGAACATTGGCAGTGGTGGATAAAGAGCAAGAAGGAAAGCACGTTGTGGTGGATGTGGCAGTGCCAAGCGATGGGAACATCAGGAAGAAGGAACATGAGAAACTGGAGAAATACCGGGGACTCAGAGAAGAACTGGAGAAAGCCTGGAAAGTGAAGGTGACAGTGGTGCCTGTGGTAATTGAACACTCGGGGCAGTAACCCCCAAGCTGGAGGAGTGGCTACAACAGATACCTGGAAAGACCTCAGGCCTCTCAGTCCAGAAAAGAACAGGAACAGCTAAGATACTGCAGGACCCTCAAGCTCCCAGGCCTCTGGTGGAGGACCCCAGCTTGGAGGAGAAACCGCAGAGGATGAGAGGGGCGTTTTTTGTGTGTTTGTGTTTTCTACACACTTACACATGTATATGTATCATAAACCGTGTATTGACTGCTAAAACCTTTAAAAAAAAGGTTGATGTGGCAAAAAAGTAACCCAGGTGATGATGAACACCTGAAACCGAAAAGAGGCTGAGTCAATCTGAGAGAATGTTTCAAAAAGTGTCAAATACCAGTTTTATTCAAGGAAGAGGAAATTAATTAAGATAGCCTAATAGTATAAAATGTAAAAGCTAATAAACAATCTGAAAAACTGACTCAAATACTGAAAAAGCTTCCAGTTCAGTCAAAGTGGTTATGGTGAGGAAACCATTTGTGTTAATAAGATCTGGTGATAGCTGGGCTTCAAATCATAGCTTTCACCCTCTGCTGTATGTGGGGTCTGTTTCTGCCCCTTTACCCCCTCCAGCCCCCCTTTCTACACATCAATGCCCAGATCATTGCTGCTCTGTTCCCATTGAACTCACATTGCTGTTTGGTTCCCTTCTCTCTGTCTATATTCTACCTATTTTCTGCCTCAGTGGCTCTCCACAAAAACAGGCGGCATTGGCATGTTTTACACGGCAACACCTGGCTTCCTCGTAGCTGTTCAGCGTTGATCACGGAGAGCTGTGAAGAGACCTAAAGGAAACTGCTTCATCGTGATCCAGCTAAACCATTTGCAGCGAAGCCTCAAGATCCATGGACACTGTGCTAGGGAAAGCGAGAGTCTTGGAGGTCATGGAAGACTGCAGAGACTGTCTGAAGGAGGGAGGGCAGGTGAAGGAAGATAAACACTCAGAATGTTCTCGCTAAAACAGTTAAAAACTGTACTGGAGATGAAAGACAGTCCACATCGGCTAAATAAAGCATGAGGCTTTTGATAAGCATGGATAAAAATGATAAATCAACGGAAAGGAAGGGGCTGCAAACAGAGGAACAAATAAAGCCAAAACGAAATGCCTAAATAAAATGCTGAATTAGCTCAAGAAGTGACAACACCAGCCAAATATAATCATTTGGAACAAAATAGTTTGTGAATTTAAATCACAACACTTTAAAGAGTTAAGCAGTTTGAAAGGTTTGAATGAATTGAAACCTCCTCAACAGTCTTCAGGATTAAGATGATCCCACTCTGATCATCTTTGGATCTATTTTCAAAGGGTTCCCATAGTGAAGCCATTTTTAGGCCAAATCTAAAAACCTGTGTCGTTTCTAGGACATAGTTTCTGCAGAGCGGCAGGAGTTCAGCAGAAATTCACCTCTGAGTTGTGGGCTGGACTGGAGCAATCTTGCTTTCATCTCTCATCATCCCTGTGTTTACTCTCTTCCTCTATCTTACAGCCCCTCACACCCCCAACCTAACATTAGCGGTGCAACAACAATGGTGAGCAATAACTGATCTGTCCATCCGTCCAGTTCTGATCCAGATTCCAGCTCAGACCAGGAAAACAAAGACGTTCATGGATCTGTTTGTCTGCGGATGGATGATCAGAATGGAGCAGAGCAGGGAGCTGGTGGCGCCACTTTGTGCTGCTACATCACAACTACAAGCTTTTTTCGACAGCATTTTTTTGTCTGCTCCTGATTCACATCGATTTGAATAAAGAAATACTCAGAAAATACAATTCTAATCTGAATTGTGTTTTTATATGTACTTTGTGTATATGTCTATGTACTTTATATATGTGTTAAAAAATACACAATGCATCATGATTTATGTAAAAACCAAATAGGAAAAATCTTTTGCCTTGATCTGAGACTGGGTCAAGTTCTCAATAGCTGCCTTTACACTGCGTGGTTCAAGTGACCCAATTCCGATTTTTTCCTCTCATGTGGCTCAGATCGGATATGACCGAAAGTGTAAGCAGGACAAAAGTGCATGGATTCCGTTTTTCTCAGATCGGATTCAGGCCTCTCTCATATGTGGAAATAAATCGGAAACTAATCGGATACATGCATATGCGTGTGCCATGTAAGCAGACAAATCGGATATTCCCCAGTAAATGCGAGTCGTACGTCAGTGACGTCAACTCAGGACACCACCAACTGAGATCACATGACTTATTAAGGTGCTTTTTGTGCTGATTTTGCTGTCAGCGTGTTACCTTTCAGCCTCAGGCTTCAGACCGTAGTCGGAAACCGCTGTTATGTCCGCTCCGGACGCAAACGGTAACTAATGAAGCGGGACACCGTTGCTATGGACCAGCAGGCTAGAAGCCGTTTATTTCTTTGGGGGGCGTGTATGATGGGGACCATGAGTGTGTGTGAGCGCGTGCGCGCATGCTTGCGTGTGTTTGTGTGTAAGGAGAGGGGGGGGGTGAGCGCGGAGCGAAGGGGGGGTTGTCGGAGAACCGTAAATTAAAAATAAGATGTCTCCCCCAAGAGTTTTGGAGTCTTTGGGTGAGGCTGAGGGTTCAGAACAGAAAAGTGAACCCCGAGGAAATCTCCCGTGTGTTTCTGACTACGGTCGGAAAAGAGAAGTCATCGCGCAGGAAAGGTTCAACACTTGGATCAAACTGTTAGTACAGCACGTCTGTAAACACTTCCTCATTCAAAACTCAGAGAGAGCCGAGCAGCCCTCATTTTTACTCCCCCGTGAATCGGATATAGTGAGAAAATCAGATGGAGAGGTCATTCTCTGCACTAAAAAGACAAAAACATACTGTAGTCGGGGTTGTCATGTGCACGTTGGGTCTGCTGTTGGAGATGGCAGCGCAGGGGTTGTGGGATATAATCCCCTTTGCTTGCTCTGGTCCAAACTGGGCACAGGTTCCTCTTTTGCCTGTGTCCTTTCATCTGGCTGTTTGATGTTGTCTCACCCTTAGTTATTTCATCCTGTTGTGGATACTTCTTTTTTGCACCATGAGTGTGTGGGGGATGGGGGGTGATGATGACGCCGGTGCGTATGGAGAGAACAGACCGAGAACGTCTTTCTTCATTGGCCATAATCGCCATTGAGACATCACAAACTACACACCGCTGGATGACACACAATGACATCAACATCTTTCTTGTTTTGTTGATATCAATGCAATGATGACTTCAAACTCATGTGGACAGAAGGAGTTGGTCTGAACATCAGAGGAACATCAGGAGCTCTTCAGTTCTGTTGAGGACAGCACGGAAGGCTTGCCAGCTGCTCCCTGTTTCCTGTGAATGTCAAAAATGTCTTTTCATCGTGTGATTGTTTGGAATCCACCTCACTGCCTCCCAGGTATGTAGGATTGGGGTTGCTTAGCAACCGAAAGAAAAAAGAGAAAGGGGTCAGGGCTGCGGGAGTGCAATGCATCAAACTCTAGCACATTGATCAGGATAGTCATCGCCTGAAAAGGACTTCCAGCGGCTGACAGTCGGCTGAGGCTTGAGCAGATGTGAACCACGCTGTGCTCCCCTTTACTCCTCTCCATCTACTCTGACAGGATGACAGCATCGAGTGTTCTTCAAAAGATGTTTGCAGGGAAGCACAGGAGTTTTGCAGGAGCCACAAACAAACTGAGTGTTGGCACTTTTGACCTGGAGAAGTGAGTCTCAAACTACAATATCAATTATCTAAACTAATCAGAAGGCACACCTTCATTTCTATTAAAGTTACTGAACAGGTTCGCATTTCAACAGAAATTGTATTGTATTTCATGAATTACACACAACTTTTACCAGCGCTGTGTGTTTGGAAGAGTCTGGCGATGCAATATTTATGACGACACACATGTCACAATCTGATAACCTCCCAATATAAACCAACATAAACAATCATAATTTTTCAAAAACTTGTGGCGATGAAAAACGTAGTCTGAATACTAAGACACCTTTCACAAAAAGCAGCAGGCTAATGCTACATTCACAGCGGACTCGGAATGCATGTTGATGTAACCACGTGTTTATGCCTAGCCTCTTCCAAATGTGAGCATCACAGTAGTGACACAGTGGTAACAGTCCAGTGTCAACACCGTATGCTAACAGCATGTTCATTGCATTCTTGAGCATGCATCACATGTCCGGTGTGTACAGGTTATGAATCCTTAGATAAACAGGGTGTACATTTGTATGAACCGATTTCTGTTTGTTTATTATTTTTATTTATTTGTTACATTTTGTGTTTTACGTATATATACATATTCTTTCTATTAAAGGGGAGGGAGAGGGGGAAAGTGTGGTGGGGGGAAGAAAAAGAAAAAAGAGGGAGGGGGAGAAAGAGGGGGGATACAAGTGCTGAGTTGCTAATTTGGATTATTTTAAGCTGTGAAACTGTCACGGTGCCTGTCAGGCTCCTCCCCCTCCAGCCCTGCCTGCTCTGCTCCCTGATTGCCACCAGCTGACTTCACTCACCTCATCTGCCATGCTGCTTAAAAGGAGACCTCACTCATCAGTTCAACGCCAGTTTGTTGCCCCTTATGGTGACTATGCCTGGTTCTCAGTTTAAGCTCTAATGCGCATGCCTTGCTCTCAGCCTTGCATTAATTCTCGCTCTTTGTCCCAGGATACCAACATCTCTCGAGTGACGTCAGCGCTGCCTTGCCCTCTGTTGCTCTCAGGAAAACCTGAAGACCTCTCGGATCACACTCATTGCTCTAAGCCACATGTGTCAAACTCAAGGCCCGGGGGCCAAATGCGGCCCTTCATGTCCTTTCATGTGGCCCGCGAGAGCATAAAAGTTTTTCAGTAATAATAAAAATTGGTGTGTATTTATTTATATCTAGGGGTAATCAGACTTGAAATATGAGAAATATACATAAGAAATTAAACACTGTCCATTTATCCTAACCTGACAGAATCAAACGTAAAAGGATTTATGCTAAAGTAACAAGCAAACGTATGTTTTCTATGCAACTGTAATTGTCACTTTAAAAAGTTATAATAAATAAATAAATGAGTAATTTAACATTAAGGAGTAGTTACATTTATTTTCATTACATTTAGTTACATGTATAAGTTATATCTGGCCCTTTGAGGACAGACACTATGTTGATGTGGCCCCCAGTGAAAATGAGTTTGACATCCCTGCTCTAAGCCCTCCAGCCACGCCACCAGCCGCCGTCAAGACCGGACTTCATTCAGCCACAACTACTACCAGCCCTGGAGAATCAATAAACCTTTTCTCACCAAAAACTCACTTGTCTTCCTTCTGGGTTTTAGCATCTGGGTTTTCACGCCTTGAGCGTCATGACAGAAAAAATTATCCTAGATCTGCAGAAAGACAAATATTACATCCAATCGTAAAATTCTGACACTAAAATAAGCTGAAGATATCTGTCCATCAATCCACTGTTATGAGGAGAGATGAAGCAGACAGAGAGAGCAGTGTTCACGGGGGGGTGGAGCTACATGCACGCTGACAAAGTGAACCATATGATCATAAGAGGAACCAGATCCTCCCCAGCCCCACCAGCCAGACCAGGAGAGAGCGGGAGACCCCCGGACTAGGAGCGTCCCCTAGGACGGGACCCACGCAGCCCGAGCAGGGGGGGACCGCCCACCCACCCAGCCAGGTACAGAGGATGCCCCCCCTACAGGGACCCCTCTGCCACAGGGAGGCATAGGTGAGCTCAGCGTCAGGGACAGGTGCGCTCCGAGGGAACAGGGCGGCAGCCGTTGGGGCCACCGGGCTCTGGACACAGACGCGGGCCAAGGACAAGGCCAGGGCCCAGAGGGCCCAGGCGCCCAGCCGGAGCCTCGTCTCCGCAGGCCAGTCCCGGTGCCCAACCCAAGCACCCCAAAGATCACAATGCAACCACAGCTCCCCCCCCACCTCCTCCACACTACACTACCCTCTACAGCCCCCCTCACCCAACACGTCTCTCAACCCTTCCTCCCTTATCCCCCCCTCCCCCCGCTGCCCTTCCCACTCTGCAAAAGGGAGAGTGAGGCCCAGCGGGTACTGGCGAGCTAGCCCCCAGGCCTGTCCCACCCATGCACTTTCACACACATACTCAGTCTTCTGGTTTCACCCCGCCCCCCGTCGCAACACAGTAACCCCCTCCAGCCCACCGACCCCCCAGGACCGCCACCGCCTCGGCTAGCAGGGTCCCCACATGCCAGGCCTCCCCGAGAGGACCAGCCGGGTGAAGACCAGCCGCCCCTCCCCGATCCTACCTGTGTGTGGTGTGGGTGTGTGTGCTGCAGGTAAAATGGGAGGTCTCCAGTGGGGTGGTGGGCCCCGCTGCGGCCAAGCAGCAGAGCCCCCCTACCCCAGGCTTCCTCTGTGTAAGTGTGTTTGTTGCGTGTGTGGTGCCAACATGCAGTGTGTGTCTACAGTGAGAGTAAGTTTAAAAGTTCTGAAAAGCAGTTCAGAGGGCGGTGCTGTAACTGGACTTCGCTCTTTTGGTCCAGAGCTCATGACCGCGGAACAAAACTCAACCGGTCAATTGAAAGCTTTGCTTTCTTGCTCAGCTCTCTTCACCACAATGAACCGGTACAGCCACCGCATAACGTCGGACGCCGCACCAATACACCTGTCCATCTCACGCTCCAATCTTCATTCACTCATAAACAGGACCCTAATACAAAACTTTTTGAGGACAAAAAATACATAAATAACAGTTTAAACATTAAGTGTTTTATTTCATAATTATTTATTTATTGCTTCAATCTCATTGTACAATGGACAATGACAATAAAGCAAATCTAATCTAATTTCCTCATTATGAAACATTGTTTTTTTTAACAAAATATTTTACTTTATACATGATAATGTTACAATACAAACCTGGAATGCACGTGGATCTGCTAGACCAGGGCTCGGCAACCTGAACCTCACAAAGAGACATTTGGATCAGTTTCTCACTGAGATGAAATAACGGGGAGCCGCAACACTAGATGTGTTAGAAAAAATGTTTTTGCCGATATATCACGATAGTTTATTTGACAATACTTGTATTGATTCAAAATGCTGTCAGGATATTATATTTAATTATTTGCATTCTTTATGAGCGTGATGTTTCCTTTTATCTTTTGTCCATTTTCCACAACCTTGAATAGACTTTTCTGTCTGTCAAACAACCAGAGTTAAGATGAATGAGATGATGGAAACAGATTCACTTTAATGCAGACTTCATCTATTAATATTTTTTTCTTTAAATCCTGTAAACCTAAGAAATTATATTCATTTAATGAATAACAACTATGTTTTATTAGGAAGCAGCTTTTAGTTTGTCTGGAATCATAAGCAGTGAGTCAAAGCCCCGCCTCTCTACCTGTCGTTGTTTTGCCCCGCGTGCAACCCCCCCTCCAGCGTGTTTTACACAGACAGCGCAACATGCGGTCATCATAACAGCAAGGTGACAGGATAGTGGGGGCGCCCTGACGTACATTTAACCCTTGTGCTATCCTAGGCACTTTAACATTGGGAGTTGGGTCATCTAGACCCACTTTAAGGTTGGGAGTTGGGTCATCTAGACCCACTAGACAGTGCTCTGAACCTTTTTTCTTCAATGATTTGTGATCTTCACTGGTGTCCATGGATTACATGAAATCTTTCCACCTTTATCCACCTTTGTCATGGTAGGGAGAACACCTCAATGGAAGGGTGGGGTCATCTAAGGGAAGTAGTGTGCTCTTGCAGTGATGCTTAGGCATGGAAACAAATATGGCTGTGATCTGTCACCTGCAGGTGAAGCTGCAGAACAAGGAAAGGATTAGACTGCAGCAGCTGCAGCATCCGTCTCTGCCTGGCTAGATGAGCATGCTGTATCCAGCTCATCAATACAGAATGAATGGACATCAGCTGAATATCAAAGACCATCCAGACATTGTTGCACTTTTTTATTACTCACGCCATAGTGCTTTTTGCCTGTTGGGGCTCTTAATGCTACAGTGCCTCCGTGGCTCTGAACTCCACCTGCTGCACCCATGCCCGCATTAGATGCAGGAGGTGCCCTCTCCTGGAACACCTGAGCCGTCAAGTGGGAGCAAGATCAGTGAGGTAAGGGGTTGTTGCTGGGACAAAAATGCATTTTATTTATAATGCATTTGTTTAGCAGTGGAATGATGGATGGATGGATGAAAGTAGAGATCTGTTCACTGGTAAAAATAATAATAGTAAAAATTTGGATGCCTAAAGCGTGTAATAAGATAAAAAAAAAGACAAAGACAACTGGGAACGATTTGACAAGAAATATATGTAGTGGAGCTTGAAGAAAACCGGTTAAATCTACCCGAAATAATTAGGAACACATTCTATGTCATTCTTGAGACTAAATGTTAATAATTTCTTTATTATGTTGTATGTGCTGCTATCTAAAATAAACAAAAATGTTAGACGTTTGCTGATGAACTAGTGAGTAAGAGCTGGTAAAAATCAGTCTGAAATCCAGTCAGAGGAAGTGTAGATGAAATGCAGAATCCACCAGCAATCCAGTAAACATGTGGAGTGAATAGAAACAAACCAATAGAGGAAGAGAAAAAGAAAGAGATTTGACTATTTTTATTTATTTTTACCATTTCTTCTTCTTGACATTTGAAATAAAGTAACGTTTCATTACATGAGCCAATCTGCTGATGATGTCATCAGGTCAGGTGACATTATTATCAGGTTAGGTCTTGCTTTTGATGATGATGAGGACTGAGGATGAAGATGAATTATGATGAATTATGATGACTGATGCCTCATAATGACTTATGATGATGATAACTGATGATGTCATCAGGTCAGGTGACATTATTGTCAGGTTATTTATTGCTTGTGATGATGATGATGAATGATGATGAATGATGATGACTACAGATGATGTCAGAGTCTTTGTGACATCATCTCAGAAATCTTTCCATATAGACCCCAGGACTTTAGAAATTTGTTTGACAAAAACAGACGTTTTTGAGCAACTTTAAGCCTTTTTCAGCAAAGCCACTGAAACTCTTTGTTCTCCACTTTAGAGTCTTTTGCCCTGAAAGTCATTTGCAAATATTTACTGCATTTCACCACCAACACTACATATTTAGCCTTTTATTCTGAAGACAATGGCCTATAACAGGGGATACAAGAAAAACTTTGAAGGCCAGAACTTCTGTCAGAACCCTCACGGTGTTGGAAATCCGCACCGCACTCACCGACATCATAAACAGGATTACAGAAATCCTAATCCCAATCCCGCTGTGCATAATCAACATGTGCAGCCGCAGCCAAATTTCCACCACGAAAATCAAAAGAAACAATCTGATAAAGACTTAGTCATCGCTGAGCTTAGAAATCAGCTCAAACGCGCCCAAGAAGAGAACATTCGGATGCTCCAACAGAGAGTAGATCACATTGAGGAGATGGAAATGGAGCACGACACCTTCAGATCAGAACATCTGGCCTTGCAGCAAAAAAGCCTCCAATTGGCTGAAGAAAACAAAGAACTTCTGGACCAAAACAAAGATCTCAAAGTGTTTTCTCCAGACCAGAAATCTTTCATGGAGATGACAGAAGAGCTGAAGGAGCTGGAAAATGAGGCTCTAATTCTCCAAACCCAAAGAGACCAGAACACAGAGAAAAGGGTCCGTTTGGCAGAACTGCAAAGAGCTTTTCAAGACAACCAAACAACCACAACGATGTTTCAAGATGCAAACTCTTTGCTGGTTGTTAACATCCAGGAGCTGGAAAAAGAAAACCACCAGCTGAAGAGTCAACTGCAAACAGCTTCCCTTAGAGGGGATGAAAATGAGAAGCTGAACTATGTGGATGAACTCAGAAGAGCTGTGGAAGCCACCCAAGCAGAGATGCAATCGTTCATTGATGCCAACTGTCAACTGATTCTGGAAAACCAACAGCTCCAAAAAGAAAACGATGAAATGAGGAGACAACTGGAAGCTGCTTCCCAGCAAGAACTCCTGATGAAAGATCTGAGAAATCATCTGAAATTCAATGTAGATGAGAAGAGGCGGTTAAACAAGCTGCTGTCTGAAGAAGCTGAAAATGCAGATGAACTCAGAGAAAAAGAAACTTCTCTGAAGAATCAAGAGAAGGAGCTGGAAGAAAAGATCAGAGAAAAAGTTGAAGTAGAGGAAAACCCAGATCTCAGGAATGAGAGCCAGACACATGGAGAAGAAAAAAGAGAGGAAAGAAAGGAATGTTTGGACATGGAGAAAAATGAAGGGATGGAGGGAAAGAAACACGAGGAAAAAGAAAGTGAAGAAAGAATAGAGCTGCTTATTGAAGAAATGGAAGAAATACCAAATGATAGAGAAACTGAAAGTGCAAACAAAGTTGAAGACCTGAACAAATGTCAGCAAACACTCCAGCAGGAAACTCCAAAGAATGTTAAAAAGGAGAAAAAACAGAAGAAGAAGAACAAAGAGAAGAAAGTGAAAGATAAGAAGAAAGTAGAAAAAGTCAAAGAGCCTAAAGAAAAACCTGAGAAGAGGTCCTCTATCTCAAAGTTTTTTCGTCGACTGTTCGGCTTCAAGACATAAATGCAGAGAACTTGAGGGAGGCTGGAGGTCGTCTAGACATTAATAGTTGGGTTGTCATGGTTACAGGGGGATAGGGTTTCAAACGATTAGGGTCACACAGGCAGGTGTGTTTTTTAAATTTACTCTAAATCAGGGCTGCTCAATCCTGGTCCTTGGGATCTACCACCCTGCCTGTGTTTTTGCTTCCAGTGCCTTCCTTCCTTCTTGCTGCTGATTTGCTGACTCAGGTGTTTCCGTGTTCTGACTGACTCAGCACACCTGGTCCAGGTACCAGCAGCAAGAAGTGCAGGGAGGGCTAGAAACTCGAGGATCACGAGGACCAGGATTGGGCAGCCAAAAATCAACATTTTCTTCTAAATTAGGATTATAAATTTACTCTTAAAGCGAACAAAGAGGCCTGTTCTTCAAAACACAATTAGAACTCTATAAAAATTTACAAATCTGTTCATGTGACTGATCTAAATTATAATCATAACATTAATATTAACATGTTTAAATGAAAAAAAACTTTTAGAACACTGTGGATGATCTTTTTTCTCTACATTTCTGGGAAAGAGAACTAAAAAAGGGAAAAACAAAAGGAAAGCTGTCCATTATGGGATGTTTGAAAAAACAGGGCGGCACGTTGGTTTGTTGGGTCGACTTTGTGTCCTGACAGACCCGTGTCTGTGTGGGTTTTCTCCGAGTGCTTTGGTTTCCCCCCACTTATCCAAATTCTTTATTTTTGTGTAGATGGCAGGGATTTTTCAGTGTTGAAAGCATTATCTGAACAGACATTCACCTTTGGATTCACTGAATCATATGTCAGGTACGGATACATGCTGCCACACCAAACATGGGTTACATTAGGGATTTGAACAGCTTAGTGCACAAAGATTTTGGCTATGAATGTATAATTGTTGTTAGAAAAACAGGGCGGCACGTCGGTTTGTTGGGTCGACTTTGTGTCCTGACAGACCCGTGTCTGTGTGGGTTTTCTCCGAGTGCTTCGGTTTCCCCCCACTTATCCAAATTCACTTGTGTTGACAAACTAAATCTATGTACACACAAAATAATCAGTCACTCAAAATTCTTAGTAACAAATTAACAAATTAAGAGGTTGAGCAGGCCTGTGGGTTTCCTCCGAGTACTTCGGTTTTCCCACCCAAATTATAGGTAATTGGCTAAAACAAAATTTCCCCTCCCTGAATCGCCACCTTATCGTGGTGGAGGGGTTTGAGTGTCTGAATTTACCCCCAGAAACAATGCTGTCAGGGGCATTTGTCCCGCCCTTGTTAGAGTCATGGCAAATGCCCCATCATGACGGTGGAGCTCCTGGGGGACTTCAGGCAGGACTAAGGGCGATTCAAAAGATCCTCATGAGAACAGAAACAGCAAAGATCCAGGTTCCATGTCCTAAACAAAAATTCAAAAACAAATCCAAAGAAAGTCAGACAGCTGCTGGAGTGTGCTGCTACAGTCTCCTCTTTTAGAAGCAGACTCACATCCACCGAATCCAATTCAGGGCCCTACTCAAAGGGAAGATGGACAGGCGGATGGTAAAATACCCAAAAATGTGATGTCCACACATGTGGGCGTCAGATCTAAAGAGGTAAAAATACTCCAAAATACCAAATACTAGTGAACAAAAGTTGGGAGTGAAATACAACTGTACTAAGATCCAACATATAGCGAGATGATCCTCTAAACTGCCTTTTATTATTGTTATGATTATTACTATGTGCATGTTTTCTGATAGTTTTTTTTTTAATCTGTGCTTTCACTGCTAAACCAGTGCGTTTTTCTTGGCCGAACTGGCACGGAAAAAGGGTTAGGATTAGGTGAATATGTGGATGAATTTAAATTGGGATTACAACAGCCTTTATTTTGTCTGGTCCTGACTTGTAACAGAAATTCACATGATTGTTTGCACGGTTTCTCAGGACTGTTCATTCAAAAGCCGCCTCCACCTGGTCCAAAGCCCATCCTTTGTCTGGAGATACAAATCTCCCGAGTCACAATGTATCATTTTACTGTCAAAAATACACCTCATTGGGTTGAAATGGAATCTCAGGATGCCCCTCCCATTATTTCTTAACTCAAACACCTCAAAAAAGCTGCGCAAAGTGACAAAGAACCCAATTCTTAAATACATGATACAAATATGGTTCAGAGTCTTAAAAAACATGAACCAAACTCAACCATTATCACAATACAGCCCAATCTGGGGGAACAAATTCTTCACCCCAGGTAGAGCGGATGCCACCTTTAAAATATGGGCAGCAAAGGGTCTTTCCGCCATCCGGGACTTATATTCTCCAGATTCTGATATCATGATGTCATTTGAAGAATTAAAAAATAAATATGAGTTAAGCAAAAAAACATTTTTATAAATATCTCCAGGTCAGAAACTTTGTAAGGAAAACACAGAAGACCCTCAATAAACCACCAAGCTCAATTTTAGAAAAGTTCATGGTGAAAGACAGTACCAAAAAAGGCACCATTTCTGAGTTTTATAATCTGTTTTTGTCTAATTCAAATGAAAGTTGACAATACAAAGTAAATGCTTGGAAAGAAGATCTGCAGAAACAAATGACAAATGAGGAATGGGAGGGTGCTTGTGCTGCAGCTCAAAAGGTGTCAATTAACTCCAGACTAAAATTAACACAATACAAATGGTTAATGCGTACATATGTAACACCAGCGGATTTAAATATATATAACAGAAATATACCAGATGTTTGCTCCAAATGTATGGAAAGGAAAGGAACATTCTTCCACTCTACTTGGGAATACAAATGTATACAAACATTTTGGGAAGAGGTGAAAGTCACAATAGAGAGAATTACTTTAAAACAGATCCCACTGGAGCCAAAGTTTTTCTTATTAGGTATATTTCCAAAAATACATAACTACAACAAAGGTGAGAGGGCGTTTATAAATCTCAGCTTGATTCATGCTAAAATGTGTATTGCTAAACGCTGGAAAAACACTCACAGTCCAAGCATAAACCAATGGTTCCAACAAATGCTGTCAGGGGTCCCTTTAGAAAGAATTACAGATATTTTGAAAGACAAAGTAGAAACATTTGAAAATATATGGCAACCTTTTATACACTTTGTAAAGAATATGGATCCTCTGGAATAGAATGTTGATTGTTAATTGTTCTAACTCCCAATGTTAAAGTGCCTAGGATAGTGCAAGGGTTACTTAATCTGTGAAGCATGTTTTAGGACAGTGGGAGGAAACCAGTGGCTGAAGAAAACCCACATATGCGCGAGGAGAACATGCAAACTCCAGCTTCAAAGATAATACAAAATGGAGAGAAATAAACTGATGCAAAGTATTAAGACTGTTTTCTATGTAAGGCTTGGTCCTGGTCTGATTCAGACTGAGGGACCTCTCGGTTTGACAGGTGTGGAAACTCACCTGGGCTCTGGTTTGGAATCAAACAAGGCTGGGTAAACGTGGGGTTGTGAGGATCTCCAGAAGCTACTTTGCTTCTTCCCAGTTTGTGTCCATACTTGCCAGAGCACGTTTTGAACAAAAGCAACTTCCAAGAAACACTTTTCAGGTGGTTTGGTTAATTTGTTGTAAAACCATTTCAGAATCAGAGAAGTCTGAGAAGGTGAAAGCCAAACAGAGAGACAATGTCCTGGGAAGGGATGGGGACTGTTTGGATTTTAACTGGTGCCAAAACGGGACTTCTGTAATGGTTTTAGAGCCTAAATGGTGGACGAGAACCAGTGCTTACCAAATAAATACATTGTTTCCTTAAACATTTAAGTGTGACAAAGCAGCATGACATGGTGAGGGACAGCGCTTGAATGTGCCTAGGATTCTTTTTTCCTTCTGTCACTCCGCACTGCTGCTCTGCATCTCAGTTTTCACACAATCCAAAGTAAACATTTCACAGCTTATCGCCATGACGACAGCATTTTTTCTGACCATTTTGCATGTCACTCTTATCCTTCAGGTCGCTGAATTAGAATCTTGCTGTGAACCAGAGCAGAAATTTAACTCGCTTCTTCTTATGCATTTTGACTGAAGCTCCAGTTCCCTCATGGCGTCACCCACTTTTTTATAACCCCGCCCACAATTGCTGGAAAGGTAAAATGATTGGCTCAAATTGTACAGCAAAACTGAAAAGAAAGTGAATGACATGAGATGAAATGAAGCGCCAAAAACTGTGTTTTTATACGGTCAGTCTTATGGGTCCAGACTTGGCATCGCATTCCGGGACCCCTTCCTAGCCTGTGTTGTTGCCCCTGTGCTGAGGTCCAGACTGCTGTGGCTGTTCTCTCATTTGGGTGCCTCATTTAAAGACATGGTTATGAAAATAGTTGTGAAAATCTGAGATTTTGGAGCAGCACGTTCGTCAGAACAGTGCCGTGCAGCAAAAGCAGCCAGCGGTTGTGTTGCCAGCACAGAGGTTGACTGACAGCTGCAGCTCTACCTCGACTTGTTGTGAGGTTGTCAGGAGCAGAAAGAGGAAGAGATTCTTTCTCTGCAGCAGCCAAAGCCAAAGTTTGGTGAATTCAAATGAGATGTTTTGACATCTTGACAGTGTTCTCCAGAAGCTCTATTATTTATAAACTGAATAATATCCGCATGCTCTCCCTGCCATTAACATCTCCCATTTTAAAGATTTAAATGGAATTTCTGTTTTGCAGGGAGGATGATGCAGCTTCCAGAAGATGACCTCTGAATCTAAAACACCGAAACTTCCTGAACCTGAACTTCCTGAAAATCTGTCATCCGAGTTGTCTAGTGCAGTGTTCATGGAGAAATATGGTTTGGGAGGTAACAGACCTTCTGGAGGACGTATGTCACATTCTGACCTTTTAGCATCCAAAGTGCAGCCAGAACCTCAAAGGTCTTGATAAGATCTCCAAAGAGAGTTTTTCATGGCCTTGGAACGTATTCCTCATCAGGCATTATACTACTTTGCTCATTGTTCTGCTGCAGAAATAAAACTTATGAACTGATGGGAAACATTCTTGTAGAAACAAATGACTAAAGGTCTCTCAGTGACTGATTTTTCACTCAAGGTTAATTTTTGTTCTCAACCTGAAAACAGAGTCCAGACTTTTCAATGTCATACATGTGAGTCTAATGGGACAGTAAGTAAGTCCTGCTGTTCTTCTGGGTGAGTGCTTCTCCTACATCAATGAGCTAAAAGTGAAGTTTGAACTCTTTAAAGTAAATGTCCCTGAACCACAATGATATATGTAAGTGCTTATCAGAATGATTCATCAGAAACCAACAGCTTCATGAAAAATGCATCTCTGTGACTACACCCACAGTCAGATCATTTGCCCCCACCCATCTCCAATAGTCCTACAGAGAACAATGTAAATGACATGTCGTTGGTGGGAGGGGCCAACTTTTCCAATCTGCTGCATGAAGCCATGAGGATTGTGAGAAACATTAACTTCCCTGGAACAAAATCCAAATGAATGGCAAACATTATTCATATATTTTCTACCGTCTTCAAGGCCCGAGGCGCTTCACATTAACTATCAATTTCACCCCTTTACACACATTTATCGACAAATAGGTCAGAGCTGCCATGCACCACTTCCCTCATTTGAAGCTAGATAGGCTCCAGCAACCCCATGACCCAAATTGGAACAAAACGCAGGTTTAGAAAATGATTGGGTGTTTCTGATTTCCAATCAGCCAATCACATGGCAGCAACTCAATGCATTCAGGTGCGTAGACAAGGGCCAAGAGGATCTGTTGCAGTTCAAACTGAGCATCAGAATGGGGAAGAAAGGTGATTGAAGTGACTTTGACCGTGGCATGGTTGTTGGTGGTAGACGAACTGGTCTGAGGATTTCAGAAAATGCTGATCTACTGGGATTTTCACCCACAACCATCTCTAGGGTTTACAGAGAAAATATCCATATATGTTTGTGTGTAGGGATGTTTGTGTGTTTGTGTGTTTGCATGTTTGTGTGTTTGCATGTTTGTGTGTAGGCATGTTTGTGTGTTGTTTGCATGTTTATGTGTAAAGCATGTTGTGTGCTTAAACAGGTTTGTGTGTTTGCATGTTTGTGTGTTTGCATGTTTTTGTGTTTGCATGTTTGTGTGTAGGCAGGTTTGTGTGTTTGCATGTTTGTGTGTTTGCATGTTTGTGTGTAGGCAGGTTTGTGTGTTTGCATGTTTGTGTGTGTTTGCATGTTTGTGTGTACCTGTGCATGCTTGTGTGTGTAGGCATGTTTGTGTGTTTGCAGGTTTGTGTGTTTGCATGTTTGTGTGTAGGCATGTTTGTGTGTAGGCAGGTTTGTGTGTTTGCAGGTTTGTGTGTTTGCAGGTTTGTGTGTTTACCCGAGTTGTGTGTTTGCATGTTTGTTGTGTAGAGCATGTTTGTGTGTAGAGCAGGTTGTGTGTTTTGCAAGTTTGTGTGTTTGCATGTTTGTGTGTAGGCATGTTTGTGTGTAGGCAGGTTTGTGTGTTTGCAGGTTTGTGTGTAGGCATGTTTGTGTGTTTGCATGTTGTTTGCATTGAGTTTGTGTGTTTGCATGTTTGTGTGTTTGCATGTTTGTGTGTAGGCATGTTTGTGTGTAGGCAGGTTTGTGTGTTTGCATGTTTGTGTGTTTGCATGTTTGTGTGTAGGCATGTTGTGTGTTTACATGTTTGTGTGTTTGCATGTTTGTATGTAGTAATAGTTTGTGTGTATGCAGGTTTGTGTATAGGCATGTTTATTGTGTTTGCAGGTTTGTGTTTACAGGTTTGTTTGTTTGTAAGCATGTATGTGTGTAGTAATGGTTTGTGTGTTTGCAAGGTTGTGCTTCTGTCCCTCAGCAGAAAACACTTAAGTGTTTAGTGGGGTGTGTGTCTGCTGGGATGGGATCAGCCTGCTGGCTGTCACTCTCAGCTCTTTACTTTCCCTGCGCTGCGATCATTTGTGAAGACGCTGCCTTGTGGCCAGTTCTGAGCTGACGAAGAGTCTTTCCCGCCCGCCTGAGGGCCTTTTCTCAGCTCCATCCTGCAGTTTAGACACTCTTTACTGCTCCCTGTCAGCTACGTCTGT
>CM074508.1:7403694-7498694 GCA_037389245.1 Oryzias sinensis | reverse complement strand
ATCCTATTACAAAAAGTCCAGAGGGGGGCACTTACTGTCACTCATCATGAAGCTTCCTCTGCAGGCGAGCGCTACACTCTCAGTAACCCTGGAAAACAAGATGAATCTCTTCCAGAGGGCAGAAATGTTTATTGTCTGCAGCAGAAGTGAATGTTTGACTAGATAGGTGGATGTAAAATCAGAATGAACTTTATGCTGCATTTATGACTCATCGGGACTTGTGATGCATGTTTGACAACGTGCTACATGCAGGTTCTTGCACACACGTTTACACACATGGTGTTTACACTGGACCGGCAAGGATGGGCCTCTCCTTCTTTATCTACCGTTTACAGTTGGAAGAGGCTTGCTGTGAAACGTTGAGGTGGTGGAAACCTGACGAATCTCCCTCCAGGCTTTCTTCTTTCACACCTCTGTTCTGACATTGGAAAGACTTGGTGTCATCGAACTCCGTCACCGCCAAATCGGATTCACCCATTGGTCAAACTTCAACGGGTTAAACTTTCAAGATGCCTTCAGTGGACGTGCTGTTTGTACGTAGAGCCCAAAGACGGTTGTGGAAACGTGTGCAGCGACACACGAAACATGCATTTATACGTGTTTGCATAGACTTTCCATTGGAAGTGGTTGCTTGAACGCGCCTTGACGTGTGAATGCAATAGGTTTAAAGTCTTTATGTTCATATTTCAGATTGATGTCTATAAACATTTGCATTCATCACCTAAACTGTCCATCATTTCTCTAGAATCCACCTGTTCTTGTTTGGGGTCAAGGGGTTGCTGGAGCCTATCCCAGCGTTTTTCCCACATCAAACATCAAACTCCACATGGAAAGGAGCCAGAACCTTCTTTCTGCAGCGTGAAAATGCTAACCACTACACCAGCATGCACGTTTATGAAGCCTACTGTGACGTTTGGTTTGGAGAATGCCTCACGTGGGGAGAAGACCAAACACTCAAACAGAAAAAGGCGTCCTGACAAACGGCCCTCTGTAGGTCAGAAAAAGCCCTCCTCGTTCTTTCAGACTGGAGAGTTGGAGTTTAGGTTTTAACCTGAGCTTTAGCTCCAGTGGTTACAATCTTTTGACTGACTCTTCAACAGTTGAGGCAATCAGCTGACTGAAGCAGAGAGCAGCGGCTTTGTGCCTCTATGCATCACTTTACAGCAGTCCCATATCGCTGCAATGTCGATGGGAAACGCTGCTTTTCTCCACGCCAGAGTCAGCTGATTGACCTTGGTGGGGATAAAGAATGTGTGCTGTTTAAGTGTTGTTGGCGACATTTCCAGTTTTTAAAGGGTTACTGGGATTTTGCAATGTCTAAATGTCAAAACAGCTGAGGGGACTGATTTTTATTCATTCATAAGCTGTAGGGTGGGGGCCATCGGGAGTCTAAGCCCTCATTGGCTGATTCAAACGCAGCGGCTGACATGTGGACCTTAACGTGTCGGACAGCGGCTAACATGTCAGACCAGCACTGTGTTTGTAATGAGCCTCACAGAAGTCTGAAGCAGATCTGGCAGAATGATTCCACAGCCGTCAGCGATTCTTTGGTTCATTTTGAGACCTTAACCTCAGTCTGACTAAAACCAGGATCTGCTTCAATGTTTCCCATGAGGACACAAAGACTCAGGAAGAGATCTGCATCAGCTCAACACGGGTAAACCATCCTCACCTGTGTGGGGTTCAGTGAAAGCGCTGAAGGTCTGGGAACTTATCGCACCTCAAACACAGTAACCTAAACATTGGGAGTGGGGTCATCTGGACCCCACAAGATAGCACACGGGGTAAAGGGGGCCCTATGCTGGCTCTCAGGAGAACGTTGAGGAACACAGTGGGGATGCAGCGCGTCTCTTTCGTCCATGGGTGCACAGAATGATGGACTGAAATCAATCAGAAACCAAGGCTTCAATCCTTCAGCACCTGAGAACAGAGTCTGGGTTTTCCTCAGACTCAAAGAGAGCCCTGGAACACAGCGTCAGAGCTCCTGCAGCTTTTGTCTGAACCAGAACACATGATTCCAATGTATGCAGATCTGCAGAGCTGAGCTCTTTCCAACAGGTCTGCCTTCAAGACAGGAGAAGAGACAGGGGTCTCCTGGAACTTATGTCTACTTTAAAGAGCTGAATGAAAAAGAATGACCTTTTCATGGACAGAGGTGTCCATCAAAGAAGAACTTTAGATTTTTTTTCACTAAATAAGGGAGACAGGGAGTTGCTTTAATAAAAACATAAAATGAGATCCAAATATTTAGCAGTTATTGCAGAAGAACGTTTTCAGGTAAAGCAAACTTTCCCTGTTGCATCCAACAGGTGTCAGAAAAAAGATTCCCATCTATGTGAAAGCTTTCCAAGCTTTTTGAATGGTCAACCCCACCAACAGTCACACTGTGCAAATGTTTAAAAAGAAAAGCATCAAACCAAATATGAGATGGTGTTTTCATATAAAAATGTTTGTTTGGAGAGCATTTCAGTGAAAGTACTGTTTTAAAAATGATTCTTGTCTTTAAAACTCTGGTTTATTTCTATTGTTTCAGACTCGCATCAAATGTTTTCCAGGCAATCGTGCTCTGGTCCTGTGGATGCAACAACGACTTTATCACAAATCCTTGAAGAAAAAAGGTTCAGAGCACTGTCTAGTGGGTCTAGATGACCCACCTCCCAACGTTAAAGGGTTAACACAGATATAAATGTCGTCTCCTGTGAACGTCCCTTTCTTTCATTTTAGCCTCTGCCTTTGGCTTGTTAGCTGTGATGAACTCCCACCTGAGTTCAGAATGAGGCAAACGTTTAGGATTTTATCCATCATGAGAGGCAGTGTTGTGCGGCTGTAATGGAGCTTTTCCGTATCAAATGCTGCATGTACGCCAGGCAACGTAACGAATTTAGCTTTAAAGACCCACAAACCCAAGTGATGAGATTCAGCCACTGGAAGATAATCACCTGAGTGACAATGGTGTCAACGCTGAAGATCTAAAGGGTTCAATGCTCAAATAGTGCTGGACACCTCAGAAAACAGGAGGTTCAAAGCTTCTTGAAACTGTTGCCGTGTTTTACTTACAGTAGGTGTGCTGTAACACAAACGCACAACAGTCAGTGTACAAATTACAACATCGCAGTGAGAATTCAGGCTGTTATGATCACATCCTGGAAAACGGCCTATTATTTTGTGAAAGGAAAAAAATATATTAATTCAGCCAGACGGGGAATAATACTGGAAAGAGAAGAGGAAAAGATAATTACCAGAAAAAAAAAAGAAACAATGACCTTATTAGGTTGCACAGCGGTGGAGTGGTCGGCCCTGGTTTAAATCCCAGCTGGGTCTTTTCTGTGTGGAGTTTACATGTTTTCCTCATGTATGTTTGGGATGTCTCACACAGTACAAAAACATTCTTCATAGGTTATTTACCGATTCTGGACTGTCCCTAGGTAGGTGTGTGGGAGGTTGTGTGTCTGTGTTGCCCTGTGATGCACAGGTGGACCGTCCAGGGTAAACCCACCTTCACCTGAGTGTTTGAATAATTCCAAATCCATGTGTGAGCTTGATGGTAAAGAAATAATCAAAGATCTTTGAATTACAATCCATAACTATTGATTTTCTTTACTTGATCTGTAATGTGTAGCAATAATTACTGGTTTATTGTGATCATGTGTTCTAATGATAATGAATGTTTCCTAAGATGATCAATCATTACTAGACACTGGATTTAGTAACTTGTAAAGAATCTATTGGATCAGAACCAGATTTCAAAAACTGTAAAACATTTAAATGAATAATTTCAGTGGGGGGGGGGGTATATAAACTCGCTACTTCCCGTTCCTTTTCAAGCAATAAATCAAGCTCTACTTGACTTTACTTGACTACTTGACTTTATGCATGGGTTGTGGGTTCAAGAACCCGTGTTCAGCACATTGTTGCGTATGGTGTTCACACTGGACTGTCAGTAGTAGCACATCCACTCACAGCTGGAAGAGGCTCGGTGAGAAATGTCAAAGCGGTGCAAATCTGGAGAATCTTGCTGCAGTTTTTGTTCCACAGCTCTATTCCCATAAATGAAAAACTTGGAGTCAAATAATTCCAGCCGGGCACAAACCACAAATATTCGTTCCTCCTTCAAACGGCTGTCACTTCCGTGGATTAAACGCACTGCTATCCATTCATCACTACCAGACTGGAGTCACTGATTGGTCAAAGTTCAACTGGTTTAACTTTAACTTCTGTATTTATGGAGTTACTATTATGGTAAATATAAATTCATTTTTGCTTTTTTTGGCATAAATAAAACAAACATTTAGAGAAAATATTTTTTTTATTTCACTGTGAAACTGTTTTTAATTTTTGATAGAGGTTCACACAAAATAAAAGCCCCCCTGTGTCACATTAGATCATCTCGTTGCAGTAAATGTAGTCTAGTGTTATGTCAGCAGACACTTTAAAGAATGAAAAGTGAGTATTACTGTTTGTGGTGCATCTCAAACAGAAATGTGTTCATCTAACCAAATTTAAGTTATAACTAATTAGGTGACCCTTACCATATTAAGCCGTAAAATCCTTAGTTAAATAATAAAAAAATCCACCTTAGAATTCAGTGCTCCTAAGTTCTGGTTGTGCTTACTGACCTTAAGTTAAGCTGTGAAAAAAAGACGATGGTTCAGTTCTACACGGCCATCAAACGGTGCACCATCACCTCCTCCATCACCGTGTGGTACGCTGGAGCCACAGCCAGGGACATCAACAGACTGCAGCGTATTGAGCTCTCAGCTGAGAAGCTGATTGGCTGCAGCCTCCCATCTGTCCAGGACCGCTACGTCTCCAGAACCCGGGGGGGTGCAGGCCGGATAGCAGCCGACCCTTCTCACCCTTGACATGGTCTACTGGAGCCACTCCCTTCAGGAGGTTAAGGTCCATCAGGACCAGAACCTCTCAACACAAGAACAGTTTCTTTCCCTCTGCAGTCAGACTCAACACTTTTTAACTCCTCCCCCCTCAAACCTTTTCACCTGTAAGTCCAGTCACCTGTCCTGTTCCTGGACCTCCTTCATCCTCAGTTTGCACCGTTTATTTCTATTCATTGTTCTGACCATTGTGTCATTTATTATTTTGCTTAGGGTTCATTTTTTCTATTCTTAAGTGTTTTGTGTCACACTGTGACTCTGCTCTGTTCACTGAAAATAACAATAAATAATCTTTAAGTTGAGTTTCTGTGATCCACGACACTCAGAAATCTGTCAGGAGTGTTTCAGTTTGTTAAACTATGAAGACAAACTGATGAACTTTTAGAGCTTTACAGGCACTATGTGCTCAGAAGCCGGCTGATTGTTCATATCTGGCAGTCTGGTGAGAATGAAAGGAGAACAAGACAAAGAGGTTAAAGGTCAACTCACATGAGTGACTAAACACGGGTTGCTGGTCTAAAGCTTTGCTTTTAAAAAGTTCTTCAAAACTTTGATGCATCGTTTTGCGGAAAAGACGTGGACTGTCTCCTCATTGAAAGGCCGAACAGAAGCGCAGCCGCGTGCGTTCGCGCGTGCCCTTGGCTCCTCCTCCGGGCTTGGTCCAAAGCGTGCACTCAGACGCGTCTAATCCTCTTTTGATGGACCCCCCGCCGCTCTGTTCATTAAGCAGCACACGACCTCCTCCACGCCCCCGGAGCACGCCACGCGCGTGCGTGCGTCACTCTCCTCCATAAATGTCCCCCTGAGGCGTGGAGCTGGAGGAGTCTTCTGCGCCTCGGAGCAGCCATGCCGCCGCGTAAAACCCTCTTGGTCCCGCTGGAGTCGCAGGGGGGGCTGTGCCCCGCGGACATCCACGCGCTGCTGCAGCGGAGCCCGACCCCGGCGAGCAGCGGCCCGGAGAGCGACTGCAGCGACACTCCGTGCGTGGTGGAGCTGCGCGTGTGCCCCTCCGGCGGCGCGCTGAGGCTCATCACGCAGCCGGACCAGTGCGCACTGGAGCGGGCGCAGCGGCGGCGGCGGCGGCTGGCCGCGAACGCGCGCGAGAGGAGGCGGATGCTGGGTCTGAACGTGGCCTTCGACCGTCTGCGGAGCGTCATCCCGCACCTGCAGAGGAAGCTGTCCAAGGCGGAGACGCTGCAGATGGCGCAGATCTACATCAGCACGCTCAGCGAGCTGCTGCACGACGGCGCGCGCGCGCCCCAGGAGCACGCGGGGGACCAAAGCGACGCTTGAAGGCCTGCTCGTTCTCCAAAAGGATTTTCTATTTTTCTACGAACTCACAAGGGGCGGGGCTACTAAAAGTATGAAGCTTTATTCTTTGAAGACTGTACAGGTGAGACACGCCCTGAAATCAGTACAAAGGTGCAGCTATCCTCCGTGCACAACAAGCACGCGCTTAGAAAAGGAAAAATAGATTCACAAAAGTAGAGTTAAGACTCAATCGCCCCCCCTCCGTGTATTTACAGCATCTATGTACAAATGCTGCTTCCTGTGAGAGTAAAACTTTCTGCAACAAAAACATCTGTTTGTGTGTTTGTTTCCTCTGGAAAACATTTTACTCATGACGTTAAAAATCTCTGGCAGAAATGACACAAATCTAAAACCATGGCTTTCTCCTGTGTCTGGGGGGGGGGCTCCATTTCATACAAAAAAGGTCCTTCTCAGCAGTGTTGTGAGATGCCTCAGAGGTATGATGGGAAATGTAGTCCAATAGTTTCGGTTAAAGCCTTCAGCCTCGACGCTGGAAGAAAAACTGGAACACTGGAATTCTTTGAAAGGGGGAAAGTTTGAGGATGGAGGTGTGGGGGCTAGAGAAGGTCAGAACTTCAACATGGACTCCTTTGAGCAACGTCAACATCAAAGCCCAGCAGCTGGTGAGGGGGGGCCTCAGCAATGCTCCAGATAGTCGATGATCCTGGAGATGGACTTCTGTCCGGCTGTGCCGACGTCACACTGAGGAAACAAGCGGACGGCATCAGAACCACGCCAGCCCGACCGGAACCAGCTCTGAGCAGAGCAGAGGTGAAGGCGGAACTCACGGTGAGGTTCATGAAGTTGAGGAACTTCTTCAGCATCTCCGTCATGATGGAGAAGTCGCCTCTGGGCAGGTTCTCCCTCACAGTAGTCACATTCATCTGCGTCACACAACAGAAGCTCTTCAGTTATTCTTCTGGACATGCAGTCTAGCATTATTGTACAGAAGCATTCCTTCTCCTCTAGAACATTCCTAAGTATTTGATCCCTTGCTGACTTTGTAGGTTTGCCCGTGTAAAAACAAACAGTCTGTCGTTGTAACGGCAGATTCATGATAGAAAATCAAGGAATCCACTTTAAATCCTCCAAAAACAGTCCTGCCGTGTTGATTTCTCACTGCTCTCATGGAAACCCCACCAGGTCAGATCTGGTTCGGAGGCCCAGACCTAAAGGTGGATTGATGCTTTTGCTGGATCAACCGTTGTCACGGTAACCGACAGCTTCCTGCTGATGGTTTTGTAGTCATTCTGGTCTTGTGCAGGTTTACTTCTCCCTCAAATCCACTGAAAGCGGTTTAGTCTTTGTTGGAGAGTCTGGTTACTGCGGGATCAAATACTTGTTTCCCTCAATGAAATGCAATTAAACGGCTACAGGTTGTTTAAAGTGGAACTCTTGACTGTCACACTCTCACTGATCAAATGAACGATGACAGACGGGCTGGGTGTATTGTTCCAGATATCAAGCCGTACTCACCGGGCTCCCCTGGCAGAGGCAACCCAGCAGCAGTGCAGTGTAGGAGGCCACAATGCTGTCCTCCATGTGCTTTCCTGCATGTTGAAGAGCTGGGAACAAAGAAAACCTGCATTAGGACATTCCTGATCGTCCATCAGGACAAAAACCGCTCATCTACCTTTATTCAGGTCCAGCGGCTCGTCCTCTTCCTCCTTCTTTTTAATACTGTCCTCCTGTCTGTTGGAGTCGGAATCATTGGCCACCCACTGGATCTCGCCGCCCGTCTCCTGCCACTCGCCACTCTGGTCCAGGGCCGGCTTTGGAGCCTCTTTGATGAGGTCATCGGTCTGCGCCTCTGCCAGAATGGCAGCCTGCTCCCGCTGAATGAAGAGCTGAAACCCAAGGAGTTTGGGTCATCATCGACAGAGGTCGACTGGGCAATAATGCTGACACGCCCAGTCCGGACGGGAGCTTCGGCAGAGGTGGGGCTGAAGCTCCACCGGAACCCCCCTACTGCTGGCGGCGACTCTACCTGCACCAGAGCAGCGATGGCGCTCAGCGGGCCGGTGCTGGCGACGTGCTGGGGCTGTGGGGCGAGCAGCACGGTGGAGTCGCAGGGACCCTGACCCTCCTCCATCTCCATCTCCATCAGGCAGTAGCGGTTCCTGGCGCTGTACTCCACCAGGTTGATGAGCAGACCCAGACCCTGAGGACACACAGACACTGTGAGTCCAGCAGCAGCCACAGAAGCTCTCCTTCTCGGAGGAAACCTACAACAGATCAGCTAAAAGCCTTCCAAAACACACAGGTGAACAGGTCCAGACCAAAAATAAGAATACAAAAATAAATGAATTCAAATGAAGTACAACCAGGTTGAGACTTCAAAGACATCCCATATCTCAGGGACTTTCAGATAACCAGCCTCCTTTACGTCCTAATATTTATGCCCCCCACCCTAAAATCACCTGACCCAACACCTGCTTTAGGCTCCTCCCCTTTTTACCCAACAAAGAGTGAGCTGACAGTACCGAGTCCTCTACAACCAATCTCCACCCAGCAGACGAGTTCTCCATCCACGTATCTTTGCAGCGTATTTAGGTTTTATTCTTTTAGCCCTTGTGCTATCCTATGGGGTCCAGATGACCCCCCCCCCTTCCATTGACGTGTTCTCCCTACCATGACAAAGGTGGATAAAGGTGGAAAGATTTCATGTAATCCATGGACACCAGTGAAGATCACAAATCATTGAAGAGCTCTGTCTAGTGGGGTCATCTGGACCCCACTAGACAGCAAAAGAGTTTTGGCCGTGAGCTCTAGCTGCATGTCTGTGGTCTTTGGCTTCCACTTTGTTCCTGCAGAAACCTCAGGAGCTTCACATTAGGACTCTGGTCGTCCAGGCTTGCTTTAGTACTTTTAAACTGCTGTGTCAGACTAACAACTGGGAGCTCCAGCTAGAGCTGTGACGGTGTGGGATTTTTGATCGCCGCGGTGATGAACCAGCAGTGTGGCGGTTATCGTCACAGCCCTAGCTCCAGCCTCCTTTTTCCCCACACAAAGCCAGAGCTGCACTGCTCAACAAGCTTTAGAGACCATTCCTAAAGACAACACTGACTGTTCTCTCCAACGTCTCCACCTTTAACACTTCTATCAAGTCTGGCAATAGTTTCCGTTTGCCTGGAAGATCTGATGCAACTCTGCAGTTTCTGCCAACAATCTGCCATCTTAGGTTATCAAACTCTTCTTCATCACTATACTTGTATCACCCCCCCCTCAGACTCGGTTGGGACGGTTCTCCACTCATGGAACCTCAGATCTGACAGAGACCTTTGACCTGGAGATGATTCTGGACCTTCTCTTCCAGTCCTACATGGTGTTGTGGTAACTCTAGTTATATCATCCACTTACACCTCACACCTCTTATATGAAGCTTTAAAAGTTTGATTCCAGCTTTAAGAATCAGAGGAAACATTGTCCATCCTTCCATGATCCACACCAACCACATTCAGATGGACTAAAACACAACGTGTCTCCAGAGACGTGACGAGGATGAGAGGCTGCAGACCCTCAGCAGCATGAAGCAAAGCCTTTCCATAAGCGTGAATGGAGTGACAGAGCTCACCAGCACTCTGATGTCGAACCTCTGCTCCTGAGGAAGATACTGGGGCACTCTGAGGACGCAGTTCAAAGCCGTGGAGATCAGGTCCTGCTGCTCTCCAGTCTTGGTGCTGCCCCACTCTGAGGAAAAAAACAAGAACGGATCAGAACCCGTTCAGGAGCTGGCAGCCTGCAGGACTGCACAGACTTACCGTTGTCATGCGTCAGGTTGAGCAGGACTCCGATGATGGCCCTCATGCAGTTCTCCACCGCCTTCCCCATCGCCGCTGCGTCCGAGCTCAGCTCCCGGCTGTAGCGCTGGATCATGTGCTCGCAGTGGCGCAGCGCCCTGACACACAACAGCCTTCATTAGCGTCTGCTCTCCCCCCCAAACACCCTGAAGACCAGTCTGTGGCCTTGTTCAAAACAGCAGGGGGGGGCTACTTTATGGACAAACGGCGTGGAAGACCTGCAGAGCGACTCAAAGGTTCCTCAGCGTCCGTCTCTTTTAAACGTTTAAAGTGGTAAACACTGTTTGAGATGGTAGTCAAACTGATTATGATGCAGAGCTAGCTTAACCTGCTAACACAGGACCGTTGGCTCTTCAACCGTTTACGCAACTCTACTGGATTCTGATGCAAAGAAAAGCAGCTTTGAGCTAATATACAATACAGTAGTGAAACATTTACACAATCAACTGATACTTTTCTTTATTCTGTTTGCACAAAACTGAGATCACGCTAGAATTACAGCGATTGCATCAAGAGTTGAAGAGTTACGGTAGTTAACCGAATGTAAACACCGGAGCTGAAGCTCTGGTGTGACGGGGTTAAAGGTTAACGGGTAACCGGGGATCCAGATTAACGCTAAAGCTGGTTACACAGATTAGTGATTGTTTAATATTACTATTAAATTAGGCTGGCAGACAGCTGGAGCGCTCACAGGCAGTTGGAAAAGGGAAAACAGAGACCAGGAGAGGAAAAAGGAGAATAGGAAAGGAAAGAGGGGGAAAGAGGAAGACGGGGGGGCACAGCAGCCTGAGCTTAATCAAGTTAAGACAGCAGAAGGCTCACACTGAGGCCGGCGGTGAAGCCCAACAGGAGCCCTTTGTGAACTCCTTCAGGCTCATCTTCTTCAACATCCACCCTCAAGGACCATGAAGGTCACAGTCATGCTAAACCTCCGTTTACAGAGGTCATGTCTCATGATCATGGGTCACAGGTCAGAGATCAACGCTGTGGCTGACACCAGGAAATGATGCACAAACCCGGGGATCATGCACATTCCACTCACTTTGCAGCAGAAACGATGAGCGAGGAGTCCTTGTAGGCTATCAGGTAGCTCTGGTTCTCTGGATTGTGTGCGGTTACCTGTCAGAAAACAAATGCAGCATTAAGTCTGGTTCTGCGTTGGCCTATTCACCCCACCGCCGCCTGCATGCAGGGACCAAATGTCTGCTACGATGTCTGATTGTCCACTCACACTGTCCAGCACTCGCAGACACCTCTCAGCCCCCCACAACGATGTCACTAGCTTCTCCTCCTGGTCCTCCCGGTCCAGGTTTTCCACACATTCCTTCACTGTGGACACAGAGGCGTGAACAGTGAGGAAGACTCTTTCCTTTGGGCTGAGCTCTCCGTTTTCCAGCTCACCTTTATCTACGATGTGGTCCAGGCCTCCCAGCAGGCGCAGCTCCTCTTTGAACCAGTCCCCCGCTCGCTTTGAGGTCAACGACAGGAGCGTCTCCATGGCCAAATGACCCGTCTGCAGAGAGTGAGCACACGCCTCAGAGACCGCAGAACCAAAGCAGACCTGCAGCCGGGCTGCTCAAACTTTGGTACCGTAATGTTTTGCAGGTCCAGGTGCTTGTTGTGCACCGTGTCACACAGCTTCCTGATTTTCTCCTTTATCTTGGCCAACTCTCTAGCGCTGAAATGAACGCTGGAGTCAGCCCCTCCCCCCTGATCCTGGTCCAGCTCCAGCAGCCGAATCATCAGGTCCAGACAAGACCGGTCCAGATCCATGTTGAGCCGATCTCGACTTAGGATGTACATTAGGGCAGCCGTGCACAAGGCCAAGTTCTGCAGAGACGACAGGCCGCGACTTAGATGGGCAGCAGGGACACTTCCCGCCTCCACCACACTCACCTGGGTCTGTGTGTGAGACATTTACCGGCTGCTGCGGGGCATCGTTCAGGGTTTTGAAGACCTGGGCCACCTTCCCTCGAGCCCTGAGGTGCATCCTGAAGCTGGGCATGGCGCATCGAGAGGCCAGGCTGATCACACTGGGAGAACATCACAGAAGAGTGAGCTGCTGCCCATCACTGTCAGCTACGAGAGCTGCTGCTGCTGCTGCTGCTGCTGCTGCTGCTGCTGCTCTCCAGCAGACTCCTCACCTGAGGCAGCGAGTGTTGAGGGGCTGCCCACTCTTCAGTCCGGTGGCCAGGTACTCAAAGTCATCAGTGAACTCCTGGTTTTCTCCAAACTCCACCACGTCATTAAAGTGCTTCACATGCTGGACCACCGTGTACAGCTGGAAAACACATGGAGAGGGCGGAGCTTCAGACCAACTGAAGACACATTTGCTTTTTAGATGCCACTGCCCCACCCACACCTGAAAATGAGGAGCAACAAGAAAGAAGGTGGATGGAAAAGAACTGATCCGTTGTTTGATACAGAAAAATGTCCCAGACTCCATCAGGTTGTTGCTGGATGCTTCCCTGCAGCACCTTTGCACTCCTGACGGTGTGAGCCAGACATTTCCTCTCTCCATACAAGACAATCATTGAAAAGATTGAGTTTTCTCAACTTTAGGTCAACATTTAACCCGACCAGCACATATCTCTACCTTTGTTTCCATGGTAACACATGTGTGCTGCCCACAGATGTGCTGAGCAGCAAACAGGAGCAACAGTTCTGAGGAAGTTAGCGCTCTAAGGTGTGGCGGGGCAGGAAGGGTTCGTCTCTCCTCTCCCGGTTCAGGTCTATAGATTTGAGGCTTGACCACAGTTCAGTAGTTTGTGGTCGAGGTCTTTGGGTTTGCTGGGCGGAGCTTGGCTGTCTACTTGAAAACAGGCCCACATGCTGACAGAAAAGCTCCTTACTTACCTCCTTGTGTTCTTTGTGGCACTTAAGTGCAGTGACCGTGTCCTGACAGGGGTCCAGGGGAACGCTCACACACTTGGTGACTTTGGGTGGAGGGGGAGGAGCCTTGAAGAGACCATCGTCTTTCTGGGAGGTGGACGGTTCCTTGCTGGACTCTCCGGCCGTGACGGATGCCTGGAAGGAGAAGACAGGAAGCTGCATTGCGGCATCTCCATGGGATGTGTCGACATGTCGGAGAATATTCCTACGTTAACCGGATGCGAGCGGGAGAAGAACGACGGGGGGGGCTCCTCCTCAGTCTCCACAGTCCAGTGTCTGGCGTTGTACACGGCTTTGGTGGGAGACTGAAACAGCAAATCCACAGAAACGCCTTTGTGAATCGCAAAGGATACTGGTTACCTTAAATGGTTATTTTAAATGTGCTAAAACAATCTAACGGCAGCTGGAAGTACCGTATTTTCCAGAATATAAGTCGCTGCGGAGTATAAGTCGCACCAGCCCAAAAATGCATTATAAGGTAGAAAAAAACACAGATGAGTCGCACTGGACTGTAAGTCGCATTTTGACGGGAAATTTATTTGACAAAATCTGAGACCAAGAACTAATAACTTTCACATCCTCATATGACACAATCATAGCAGACTGTTTATCTCATGATTTCACAGTAATTCTTTCTCATACTTATTTATTTATTCTTTTCATGAAGCATCATTGGCCAACTAATACTCTGTTTTCATCCTGTATTTGTAGAAACTGTTGTCATTTTTATTGCATTTCTGAATCTATGAAATCATTGGAAAATAGAATATTATGTTGTTAGCCTTCAAGATCTTACTGTAAAAAAGGTTTGCTGATTCCCTGTGTCACATAGCATACTCTTAACATACCTCATACATCAAACTGACCCAGGAACATCATCTCTGTTCCTCACAAATAAACATAACAGGAGGGTTAACAATGTATTTATTTCAATTTATTTCTAATATAAGTCGCTGCGGAGTATAAGTCGCACCCCTTGCCAAACTATCAAAAAAAGGGCGACTTATAGTCCGGAAAATACAGTATTTAAAAAATGAAATAAGGCCCTTTCTGCATTTGACCAATCAGATGGACTGTTGTTAGATGCTGGCATCTCTGTTGACCAGGGTTCATGGATCTGGACCAGGGTTCAGTCTGAATGAACCTCATTCAGACTGAAGCTGCAGCTTTGAACCAAACACCACACTTTGTCTGAAAACTCAGAGCAAAAACTGCTAAAGTCTTCCTTCCTTTGGTCCACGTCGATAAAGGCGGGATGATGACCCCCCCTTTTACACAGACGATCATGTGAGGGGAAAGGCTTCGTGTGAGGGTTGTTGAGGTGAAATGGGAGACATTCCTCATCTGTATTGGTGCTCTTTAAACCATCTGACAAACGCAGCACATTGTGTCCTGGCTGACCATACAGACCAGAATGAGTGCTGGTTGATGAAATCCAGTCCAAGGGTTGGGGTACTTTCTTAGATGCCCCATGCATGCACACCCCCACACAGAGGAATACGTACACCTTCATTTGTCCCTCAGTGGAAGACTGAACGTTTGGAGTGATGGACGGTGGTTTCTGACCTTCTTTTGTGCACTGAAGATCCTTCGGAAAGAGTCCTTTTCTGCGTTCTTTTCTGGTGGTTTGCTGGGGGGTGGCCTCCTGGGACCGCCGGCCAGAACCCGAAGGCTATCGTCTGAGAAGTCCAGAGCATCTGTAGGAGGATCCGGAAGACAAACAATCACTGTTGAACATGCAGCCTGAAAATGAAGCTGCTGCTCCTACTGACAAAAGCTTCCCCCTGCAGTCTGACATGACTAACAGCAGTGATGTCAGCTCCAGTCTAACGGCACCACAACACACCGATGGACAAACGGCTGTGACAGAGCGGAGGCTGATGTGAGGGAACAAGGTGAGTCCCTTCAGCAGCCTGAGGCACCAATCCTGTGACTTCAGCCCTCGCTCGAGATCTCCAAGTGTGCAAATGTAGGAATCTGTTAACATCAAGGCCCCCCTCCCACCACATGTTCCAGTGCCACATGACCGTGTGCACTCACCTGCTATCCTGCCGCCCCGCTTCTCTGGGTGCCTCTTGCTCTCCCTCATGGGGGGCTTTTCCTGGCTCTGCAGCCTCTCAAAGGGGTCTGGGATGTCAGCAGACGTTTCGTCCACAGGACCCAACAGGGGAACTGCAGACACGTCGCTCATTTTGGCCCTTTGTCTGGGTTTGGAGCTGTGCGCGATGTCGTCTTCGGCGCCATCGCTGTCACTCATGTCATCAAAGCCAAAGTATTTGATTTTGTAAGTAGAGCTGCCGTCTGTTCTGGTAGAACTGTTCTCCTCTTGGTCAAAACCAAACAGGTCCTGTTTCTCCTCCTGCTTGGACTTGGTCTGCCTGAACCTGCACATGAAACACAGGGACAGGAGGAGGAGGAGGGTTACTGTGTGAGGAAGAGCCAAGCAGGACCTGAAGGAACGATGCCCTGATTTGAGGAAATCCAGCCCGATCTGCAGGGTCGCTGACATTACACACCCAGGGTAGAGGAAAACGCTCCAGCGCCATATTTAGCTCCACGTTTGAGTGCTGATGAAGATGAGATTCTAGTGGATTTCAGCTTCCTCGGCAGCTCATGATCAGAAACAGAGATGTCCCGATCACATTGTTTCAGATTCCATCAAAATGGAACGTTGCATCCTGAGTGTTTATATATTTCAAGCTAGTTAGTCCAGATAATCACTCTACCATCACAACATTTTACTGTCCCAGCAGAAAACCACACCAGTCTGAGCTGGAGCCAAACGAAAACATCATGGATACGCAGCATCATTTTATGCTACGACAACGATGTTGAAAGAAACTTTAATGCAGATATTAATCACATATGATCAAAAATGTTCAACACTTCTAAAGTTGCACTCTCACACATGACTAATTATCACCTATTTATCCATCCATCCTTCTAATCCACTTTATCCCTTTCGCGGTCACGGCGTAGCCGGAGTCTGTCCCGGCTACTGTAGGCCGAAGGCGGGGTGAACGCTGGACCGGGTCGCCATTCTGTTGCAGAGCCACACAATCACACCCACTAACAAATGCACACTAGAGTAACCAACAAACCTATGAAGCGTGTTTTGGGACTTAAGGTGGGAGCTGAAGTGCCGGAGAAAACCCACGTATGCACAGGGACAACATGCAAACTCCACACGAAAGGTCCCAGCCAGGATTCAAACCAGGGCCTTCTCTCTGTGAGGCAAGAGCGCTGACCACTGCCCCACCGTGCAGCCCATCACCTATTTAATAGTTCACTATCTTTTGATAGTTGTACTATTTTGCCTAATTGTTGAAGCTACGTCACAGAAGTTTTCTGTTGAAGTTTTAAATCAAAATATAAAGTTAAAAATAGAGGAAAACCTGGACCTGTTTATTTTACATTTGTTCATCTTTAAACATTTATTAAACTATCATATCTAAGCCAAAAACAGAACCTGATCAGGACATAAACCTCTGATTGACATTCAACGGTCCCAGAAACACCCGCACCAGGAGAAGAGCCACGCAACCCGGGTTCATTTCCTGTGACATGTTTACGCCAAACAGAGCATTGAACCGGTTTCAGCAGAAGCGCTCGGAGAACAAAGTGTGACAGGAGAGAGCAGTGAAGGACACATGACACAAACGCACAAGGATGTGGTCAGGATGGCTGGAGATCAAGGCTGTTTCCTGCCTCCAAACGTTTGTCTGCTACAGATAAAAACCACTGGTTTTGGACTCTTAAAGCAGAAATAAAGAATACATTTTCTCCCAATGGTGTTTCCAGCTAGCGCTTGCTTTTGTTTGTTGCTAGGTTACCTTGAGTTTTGCGTTTCCACCTTTTTGCGCTGCCATCCCGGTCCCCCATGCTGCGCGGTGCCGTCAGAGGCAGCAGTGTCGCCAGCGCTAGTAGGCGCTGCGTCGCTGTTCAACTCCTCGGCCGCGTTGGACTGGATGGTGACGTTGCACACGGAAACAGAGGACGGGTGCAGCACCGTGGAGTCCCTTGTCCTGCTCCAACTGCCGGCACCACCTGCTGCTCTGGTGTTACAGTCCTCTGCTGTGGCTTTGGGAAGATCTGAGCCCAAACCAGAGCCAGAGAAGCAGCTGGACTCTGAGACTCTGCCAGAGCACTGCTTGCTAGGCCTCCGGTAAGTCCGACAGTTCAAATTTCTTTCAAGGGACAACGAGGACATCTGGGAGATATCCGACACCTCCAACACATCAGACTCCCTCATAACGTCGCATCTCTCACTCGGGCTGCTGAAGTGTGAAGAAGGCTGCAGATTCTCCACTGAGATGCCTGCTGAAGCCCAGGAGAGTGTGGGGGCAGGTTTGCGAGGCTCCTGGTTAGGCGACGGCGGACGCAGACCCATGATAACGTCCCAGGACTCACAACTGGGCTCCGTCTTGGAGCCCGTCCTCAGGGTGGTGGTCTGGGCCAAGGGCTTCCTGTCGCTCTCAGAGGCGTTTTGGTACCATGAGTAACTGTGCTGGTTGTCTGATGAAGATGAGCCCTGTCGGGATTTTCCTGAAGACAGAAGCAGAATCAGCTCTGATTCCAAAAAAGCTTCAGAAGACAAAGCCAGGTTCAGACTCACACGTTAGTAAAGACATTCACGGAAACCTAAAGGAGAATTTGCTTCAAACAAAGGCTGCAGAGTCTGAATGGAAACTGAGCTCCACCTGCAGTGGAGGTGAGCTCTGCAGCTGAAATGACGGATGTGTGAGCACGTCAGCTCTCGCTTTCATGTTTCATCCATTTTTGGTTTAAATGTAAATATTTAAAACATTAGGATATTCATCAGCATTCAACCGAGATGTGGGCGGAGACATCCCCTTAAAGCTTCAAATGTTAGGGATTGTCAGCCTATTCCCATTTTATGGCAGAGAGAAGAGGATCTGTTTTTTCAGAATTAGGGTTGAGTCCTTTAGTTCAAGTCAAACTAATTCCACAGTTCCAACTTCATAGGGGGTTTGTGGGAACATGGAAGGTCTGTGAAGACATGAATGAGTTTGGGTTCTAAGAACTGAGTCTTGTGCAGGTTAGTCAACCTGACAGAACATCTTATAGATGATTTAGAACCAGGAGAGAACCGTAAGCCTGAATGGGTTTCTGGGACATCGTTAAATGTTCCTCTGGACATTTCTGAAGCGAGGTAAAGACTTCAGGCTGGTACGGGGGCCACGTTAAACCCTGTGGATTACCAACTGGATTTCATTTAAGGTAAACACACACGGAAAAGCCGACGAACAAATATTTTAGACCACATTTTAGAGATTTAGATTTCCTGAAAGACTTAAAAAGGTTTTTCTTTGGACATTAGCAGACCTGATACATATTTTGTTCTAAGAGTAATTACTTTTTGTTTCAGACGACGCAAACAGAATAAATATCCTGAAGTCACCAAGAACTACACACACTCAACTCAGAGTTGAACAGTTGTTGTGTTGGTTTGCTTGTGTTCTTTATTCTGTCCCTTTTCCACTTTTTAAACCCTTAACTTAATGAGAAGTCATTGTAAACCAGTGTGACATTTAACATCCTTACTGTTAATAATAAATAAATGAAATCTGATTAACAAGAAGAAGTTTTGCCTGCCTGGTGTTTTTAAATGATCACGTATTTTTCAAAGAAACTTCATTAACATTTTCGATTTCTCCAGTAACCACGACATTGACTGTAGTTGAACAGACTTCCAGCTGGAAACCTGGACCATGACGTCACGCATGAACTCGGCATGCATTACCTGTGCTCGTGCTGCTGCCGGTGGTCCCAAACCGAGGGGTGTCTTCCATCACAATGTCCGGCTGGCCTGTGTCGGTAGACCCCCACCACACTCCCTGATCAGACTGTGTAATGCGTGATGATCCCAGGAAGCTGGATTTGCTTCCCGTGTCGAGAAAAACGCTTGGCCTCTCTGCTTGCGGGGGCTCCCCAAAAGCTGGTTTGCCTGGCGATGACTTGCTGGCCACTCGCGATGACACCGGTTTGGATTCCTCATCGCTGTCGAACCCGAAAGGGTCTTCCGAGTCCCCTTTGGAGGGCCGGGACCTTTTAGAGACCTCCAGGAAAGAGTCGTTCTTGGGGGTCCCGGCTCGCTTGGAGCCCACCTTGGCTTTGTAAGTGGTGGCGCCCCATTTGGTACTGAGGGTGCCTCTCTTGGTGGACAGAACCTCGTCAAACTTGGAGGTGCCCTCCCCTCCCCTGCGACTGTAGGTTTTACCGAATCTGGATGTCATTGTTGAATGTGGTTCATGATCTCTGAGGCAAAAGAGGAGAAAAAACAAAAATCAAATGAGAGTCCCGAATGCGAAAAAGCTCCAGTGTTTAAAGTGCGTCTTCATTCTCAAGCAATCAGCTGGAACAGAAAATCTAGATATGAATCATGTCAAGCCAGGCTCACGACCTCCCAGTCCGAGGTCATTACCCCCCCCCCCACACACACACACACACACACTAAAAAATGTAATTCAGTCGATGTCATTTCATCATTGTTATTTATTGTTTTAAGATTCCAACTAAATAAAAATACTTTAAATGAGAGGATTCTTATGTTTGTTTTGTAAAAGTTAGCTTAACGATTACAAAAGAAAAACACAACAAGGCCACAAAATCTGACTTAAATGTTTAGAATATTTCAAAACCAAAACATGAGCAGGACTGACATTCATCTCAGCTTAAAAGAGTTTTCACGTTTAAATGAAAAGATTGGATTGGAAATTGTTTATTTCAAGCAATCAAAGCAAAAATGCTGCATAAAAAAACAACCAACAGAGGTTCATATCCACGCAGAGACATGTCGAACATAGAAGAAAGAAATTACGGTTTTCCTCTTCGCAGTAAACAGTGAAAACACAAAGTGGCCGCCCTTAAGCCGGCCTATGGCTTCAGTGTTACTCTGACTTTCAAGTTGGGTCCTTCTACGATGCACACAACCGAAAACATATATCCACTTTAAAGCAATAACACCCTTAGTAATACGTCTATGAAGCAGCCTTACCCTGATCAATCCACTAAGGATGTAGCAACAGATCAGCTAGCTGCTTACAGCCGGACGATGCTAACGGGGCTAACCTGCTACATTTTGTAATAACGCAGCGAAAGCAGTCATGAAGGTGAGAGTAACAGATAAGTATAAGTAAACTGGTGTAAAAACTCTATAGTATTCATTTGACTTTCCTTTAATTGTTTAAACGTTTCTTGAAAGCTAACACAGGCGTTAGCTTCAGACACAAGCTAGCTCGATGCTAGCAGCTAACAATAACTCCGCATAAGCCGATCCAAAAACACAACCACAGCGATCCGTTTCCGGTACCGAAGATGTGAACACATACCTGAGCAGCCGAAGGGGCGATTTAAGACACCACCGAGAACACCAATGGCTAAAAACGGCTTAAAAAGCGGCCGGGCCCGCTCCCCTGCCCTGGGCTGTTCGGTATAAACAAGAATAGGTAGAGAGAGGCTCAGAGGCCGCTTCCTGCAGGTCAGTGCGTGAAAACAGTGCGGGAGGGAAGCAGATGCGGGGAAATACCTACGATGACAAGCGAGGAAACCAGCTCGAATTATCGGCCAAACCAGTCTACAATGGTCTCTCCCTGGGTCAAACCGAGGCTGCCATTGATCCTCCACCGCATCAAACCAAGCGGATGGCGTGAGAGCACCGGAACTAGATACCTTACAAAATTAAGGTCGGACGATAATTTATTTATAAGAAGTTAAAAATCAGTTTTATTGCATGTATTATATATAAAAAATCATGATTTGTAATATTTTAATTCGTTCATCATCAGCCAGCTTAAAATCAAGGCAGTGTGCTGTTGAACTTACTTCTATAAATTAACCGGAAGTTCGGATGTAATCTTTCCACTTTCACATCTTCACCGATGGTACATTCAAGTACAACCTTGAAACTCGGAGAAAATCCTCCACAATGTGATAGTCAGGAAATGCGTCATCCTTGCTGCTTCTGAAAATAAAGTAAAAACGAGGCAGATATAAACACTTACATGATACCCGGTGTTGTTAAAATTAGTTGTTATATTTAGGAATGCATTTTTAAATAAACCGTTTCATAGAAGAAGCGTGTCATAGAAGTGTATGATAGAAGCGTGTCTCAGAAGCGTGTCATAGAAGCCTGTCGTAGAAGCGTATGATAGAAGTGTGCTTATGATAGAAGTGTGTCAGCAGAAGCGTGTCAGAGAAGCGTGTCGTGAGAAACGCACAGAAGTGTGCGATAGAAAGCGTATCTCAGAAGCGCACAGTAGAGGCGCCGCCGTGGTGAAGGCATGATAGAAGTGCTTCGTAGGAAGCGTATGATAGAAGTGTGTCGTAGAAGCGTGTCGTAGAAGCGTGTCGTAGAAGCGTGTTGTAGAAGCGTATGATAGAAGTGTTTCGTGAGAAGCGGCGATAGAAGCGTGTCGAGAAGCGTCGAGAAGCGGTCGAGAAGCGGTCGGTAGCTGCATGATAGAAGTGTTTCAGAGAAGCGTTGTCGAGAAGCGTTGTCGAGAAGCGTGGTCGAGAAGCGATGATAGAAGCGTGTCTCAGAAGCGCATTACAGAGTAAGGTCGTAGGCTGCATGATAGAAGTAAGTCAGAGAAGCGCATGATAGAAGTGTGGTCGTGAGAAGCTGTCGAGAAGCGTGCATAGAAGCGCGTCAGCGAAGCGGTCGAGAAGCGTATGATAGAAGTGTTTCGAAGCGAGTGATAGAAGTGGTTGAGAAGCGCGGTCGAGAAGCGGTCGTGAGAAGCGGTCAGAGAAGCGTATTGTAGAAGCGATGATAGAAGTGTTTCGAGAAGGCGAGATAGAAGTAACAGAAGCGCGTCGTAGAAGCGTGTCGTAGAAGCGTGTCGTAGAAGCGTGTCAAAGAAGCGTGTCATAGAAGCGTGTCGTAGATTCAAATTCAAACCTTTTCAGTAATCATTATTACACATTACAATGTAAAACTCATTGGATTGTAATTAAAAGAGCTTTGATTATTTCACCACAATCAAGTTCACACATGTATGTGGAATTATTCAAACACCTGTTGAGCCTTGTCGGGCCATATTTACAACACCCCTGGTGGGCCCCCCTTTTCCTCGGTGTTCCTCCTGGTGGGGGATTTGGCTGGGTTCTCTGCCTTTTCTCTCTTTCTGACCAACCAGGCCGGTGGTGGTTGCCTGAGCGCGAACCTGCCCGCACCTGGGGTTGGGGCGGGGGAGCCCAGATCTCCTGTAGGATGAGGTGTCGCCTGGGGCTGTGGCACTGGGCACTCCTTCTCAGGTGGGGCCTCATGCTGGGCCTCCGGCGCTGGGCCCGTTTCCTGGTTGGGCTGGGCGCACTCTCTTCTGTGCCTCCCTGCTCTCTGGGCTCCGGGGGCGTGCTGTTCTTCGCCTGCCGTCGTGGTGGTGTTGGGGAATGGAGTTGCCGCCACAAGGCAAGTGGGGTCTTGGTGTGGGGATGGCTGGGCACTCTCCCTCCTTCTTTTCATGTTCCACCATCCATTTTAGAAGAACATAAACACTCACCTGAGCACAGATGTTAGGTCACTTTTGAACTAATAGTTTGCGTGATTGAGATTTGTACTACATCTGAACCTACTGTAATGATATGAAACTTCCAGCAAGTTGCTTTATGCTGCTTCCTTCATGGTTTTATCTCTCCCCATGATATCCCTCCTATTCCCCCCCTAACATCCTCTCTCTTCCTCTTCTTTTCCGTCTGTCCAAACACACAAAAGATTAAAATACATTAAAAATGAATAAAGTTTGCCTCAATTCCAAAAGGGCTTAATAACCCTGTATGTAATAACCCCTGTTGTTAAAGTAAAATATGTCCAACACAAGAGGCTTTCAGCTCTCATCTGTCTACCCACCTGTTGGACAGGACAAGTTAAAAAAAAAACACCTGTTGATTCATAAATCCTCTTATCTTCATATCCTGGAACTAGATTGCTATAAATTTTCTTAACATTTGGAACATTTTTGAGCTCATTATCAAACCGCTCCAAAGTTTAGTTCTATTACGAAGACAGAAACCTTTTTTCTTCGTGGTTCTCAATACCTGATTCCTTTTGACTTTTAATGGAGACATGATTACCGATGTTTTAGCCCAGTGGAATTTTCAGAATAAAAGCACAGGAACTTCCATTTTGAGTTAAAGTGTGTTGTGTTGTAAGTTATTGTGTTGTGGTTTTGTTTCTTTTGTGTTGGTGGAAAGGCTGTGTTGTGAAGTTATGTGTTATTATTGTTGTAAAGTTATTGTGTTGTGAGTTAAAGTGTTGTGTTGTAAGTTGATGTGTTGTGAAGTGAGGTTTTTGTTTTGTGTTATGAGTTATTGTGTTGTGATGTAAGTTATGTGTTATTGTTGTAAGTTATTGTGTTGTGAGTCAAAGTGTTGTGAGTTATTGTTTCGTGTTGTGAGTTAATTTTTTTAGTGTTGTAGCGTTTTATTTTGTGTTGTGTTGCGAAATCTAAAGTCTTGTGACCCTTCTGGGCCGCCATAGTAAGCCCGTCCCTTTCCATCACCCATCTGTTTACACTCCCCCGTTAGCTTACAGGCCCTCACCCCCCCTAACATAACGCATGCAACAAAAATGGTGATCAGTATCAGATCCATCCATCCGTCCAGTTCTAATCCAGATCCAGCTCAGACCAGGAAAACAAAGACGGTCATGAATCTGTTGGTCTGCAGGTGGACAATTAGAATGGGAAGAGGGGAGCTTGTTGCTTGCCACGATAGCTTCTATGTCCCACTTTCAAGCCATTTCCAACAGCTTTTTTAAGTCTGCTTCTGATTTACAAAAATTTTAATCAATAAATACTCAGAAATGAAATTATAGGATGAAAATGCCACAAAAAACATCTTGAAAACATCAAAAACACCTTTTTTTGTAGCGTGTCTCAAGTGTTTCATCAAAGTATTTTGTGCCGGCATCCCTGGTTGCTCTTTTACAGTGGCGCTTCTATAGTAGTTTGTTTTCTGCTGTCGACCTTCTCAGCACCAGACCCTGAAGCTGACTGACTCACACAGCGTCCTGGGCTGTTAGTCAAGTCATCCTGGCCTGAAGCCCAGCTCACTGGAACCCCGCAATCTATGCAAAAGAAGGACTACAAGGAGCTCAGCCTGGGACCCTGCAATCCCAGCTCTGCTGTGCCAGCATCGGACGTTCTGCCAGACCATCAGACCAATGTTGCTGTACCACTAGGGGGTTCAACATCCAGACAATAAGAAGCAGTCTTGCAAGGATGCCAAAAAGCTCCCTGAGCAGGAGCTCGCTGTTGAGAATTTGGCAGAAATTTTCTGTGACACCTGGAAACTTTAGGCGTCACACTGCTTGGCAGAAAGACACTGCACAGCATCTGTCATCAAAGCTGGCAGAGAGCGCTGTAAAAACAATCAGGTCTTTGACACTAAGATCACTGGATCATCTGTCAGGCAGAAGAGGAGGGGAGACACGGAGCATCTCACAACAACCAGCTATTGGGAGACGATGGTTCAGAGAGGACATCTTCTGGGATTCAAAAAGTCTACAGTCTCACTGATGAACAGAAAGAATCGTTTTGGGAGTCTTTTGGTTTCCTGCATGTTGTCCATTGTCCAGTCAGAACAGACAAACTCTCTGTCAGCACAAACATCAGACAAAGTAGAGAGAAATTGGTTACTAACGGGAGGTATCATAGTAGTAGGTTTAAAGGTTGTCATCTGGACTTGGTTATATACGAACTGACCAAGCCTTTGGATAAGAGGTGAAACTTTAAAAACCAAGTCCAGGTGACAACCTTTAAACCTACTACTGTGATGGAATCTACCTGGATGAATGAGAGTCTTCACAGACAAATAACAGGAGGTAGGTCATATTCTTTGGTCTGCACTGAACAAACAGTAAGGAGGAACAGCAGTCTTAACTTGAGCCGCACGCCTCGACAAATGTAATGCTGAGTTCAGTTGACTCTAGATGGCTGGATTTTCTGAGTTCCATGTGAGAAGTGTGTACTCAAAATACAAACATTTTAGCCTTTACACTTTTGTGAGATGGGGGGTCAGCAATAGCCCAGATTCCAGACAGGCTCAGAATAAGACAGGAGGTTAGGCTTTCAAATCTTTATTATGGTTCACCACTAGGTGTCAGAGAGTTCCAGCACTAAAGTCCAGAAAAGAAAAAGGACTTTAGTGAAAGTGGAAGACAAACTCGTCCAGCTGGAAGAAATGAGGGTCAAGTATGAAGCTGTAAAAGTAAAACATGATGATGCAACGGACAAGAGTGCACTTTTCTTGAGGGTTGTGAAAGTTTTTAACACCAAGAAAAGAAGGAATCCTCAGGCAAAACCTGCACATTTCTCCAGATGATCTGGAGCAAAAATATGAAGAAGATTGTTACCATTCCAGCCCATACAGCAACGAAATGAAGCTTTACAACAAGAGCTGGAAAGGCTGGATGTAGATCACAAAAAAGAAAAACAGTGAAAGAACAAAAGACAAAGAGCAAAGAAAAAACAGAGAATTGTGTTTTGGAAAAATAAAAACTGAACAAAAAACCTAAACCAAAAAACAGCAAGGAAACGAAAACAGTGAAAAATACACTTACAAAAAAAAATTAATAAACTCCCCCATAAAACAAATAACAACCCCCCTCAAATCCCTAAAAAATAACAAAAAACTAAAACTTATGAAATTTTAACAAAAAAACAAAGACAACAAAAAGTGAAAAGAAAAAAATCAAAAAGCAGTGTGAAAAACCTGAGAAAAAACTAAAACCACGTAGATAAATAAATCCCCTCGGTGAAACCATGGTGGAGGGCCATAAGTGAAACACCACCCTACCATGGTGGAAAGCCATCAGTGAAACACCACCCTACCATGGTGGAGGGCCATCAGTGAAACACCCCCCTACCATGGTGGAGGGCCATTAGTGAAACACCCCCCTAAAATGGTGGAGGGCCATTAGTGAAACACCCCCCCTACCGTGGTGGAGGGCCATCAGTGAAACACCCCCTACCATGGTGGAGGGCCATCAGTGAAACACCACCCTACCATGGTGGAGGGCCATCAGTGAAACACCCCCCTACCATGGTGGAAGGCCATCAGTGAAACACCCCCCTACCATGGTGGAGGGCCATCAGAGCTTGAGTGATCCTGGGAGCTTACCTGTCTCTGGCTAAAGGCCGTTTCAGAGTCTTCCATAGCAGACAGGTCCTGGGTGACATGTCCGACTTGGAGCAATTCAAACACCTTAATGGTTCCACAACAGCAAATTCAAAACTGTTAAAAAGTTAGAGAAAATCAACACTCATTGAATTAAATGTAACTGTCCTGAGAGTAGAATTCAAAGAACTTTCAGTGTTGATTCTAAAATTGACACTGAATGGAGTTTTTCCTTCAGGGATTCTGGGTATCATTAGTTTGGAGACTCGCCGCCTCACATAGTCCATGGATTACGTGGCAGGACACTAACTGCTTGTCAGCTGCAAAGCGCCTCATCATCTGTCTTTGGTCAGTAAATGCAATGCTCACAAAAACAAGGAGAACACAGAAACAACTCAGTTTAACTCCAAGTCAACAACCAACAATCAGACCTCTGTCAAATCTAACTGTCCACCTAAGAAGCAACTCTGATTGACAATCAATTTCACTTTCTGTTTTACAAATGAAGTAGACAACAGGTGGAACTTATTGCCAATAAGCAGGAGTGGTCCTGCAGAAGCTAGGTACAGACCAAATCTCAGTCCTGATGCTTTCTGCCTGCTGTTTTAGTCATTGTGAATGCCGGTGGTGCTTTTACGCCAGCATGAGGTAAAAGACTACAATCCACACACATGGCTCAGGTAGTGCAGCTCGGATGATGGCAAGTTTGATGTGTCTGTCTACGTAGGGACAGGCCAGGACATCAGGAGATGCAGAGGAGGCTGTAGAAAGGCAACAACCCAGCAGCAGAACTGCTACCTTAGCATTGGTGCAGGGAGGAGCACTGCCAGAGCCAGGCAACATGACATAGCAGACCACACCATCTCCACATTTCTGCTCTGGTGGTGGGCTGCTCGTCTGGAGCTGGGGGGCCTCTTCGGTGGTTGGGGCCTTGTGCTGGGCCTTCTGATGCAGCGGGAGAGTGGTCTCTGACTGGGACTTGGGTACCCTGTGTCCCCCTGCTCTCTATGGCAATCTTTTCAGGCCTGGTCTGGGTGGCCAACAAGCCCTTGATCTGCTGCCCGCGCAGGTGTCTGGGAGGCCCTGGCTGCCACTGCTGCCTCGCCTTTGGTGAGGGCCTTGGTGTGGGGCAACTAGGTGCTCCCCATCTTTTAAAATGCAATAGTCCATCACAGTAGAAACAACAAACTCTTACCTTTGCACAAATAGTATGTGCGAAAGAATGATATACATGACAGGTGTTTGAATGCATAAGTGCATTTGGGCTGTTCTGTAGTTGTATTGTGTACATGTTGACGTGTTTGTGTGTGAAGGTTTTTGGAACCAACAGGTATATTTGTAATATTGAGTGCATCTGTGGACAGGCCTTTTGATACACATCTTCATGTGAGAGTAATATTGATAAACCTCCAACGACTTGTTGCCTCTTCTTGTAATTTTATCTTCTCCTAGTCTTTTAACCAACTTCTACAACCCCCTTTTTCTCCCCTTTCCGTGCCTTACACCCCCCCCCCCCCGCAACATCCCGCTCACTCCTCTGTTCTCTTTTCCGTCCGGTCCAACAAGAAATGTACACAAACTAATTAAATAATTATTAAAAATAAAGTTCCTCAAATGCAAGAAGGGGTTTACACAAATATACTCCTCGTGTGTCAGCAGACTCATACCCCCCCCCGTACCGGTAAAACCTGTCAAACACAAGAGACCTTCGTCTCTGATCTGTTTGCTCAGCTGCTGGACAAGAAAAAACTGTTAATGTAGTTGAATTAACAAGAAATTTTTTAACAAGAAACTTTTTAAAGGGATGTAATGAAAAGAAAACACATTTTCTTTGTTTTTAACAGACTTAAAAGTTAATTTAGTGGCACAAATTACATTATCAAATTGCAAATTGATTTTTCAATTAAGAATTGCACATTGCTTTGAATTATGGGTGAAAAAACTTACAGTAACATAAACAGGGTTTTAAATCTGTGCATACAAGAAGCTCCTGTTTGCCTGCTAAACTGCAAAGCAAAGGAAAAACACAGCTATTAAATATACTTTTGTGCTTGTTTTGGATGTCCTAACATCCTAATACTCTATAAAAATAATGTGTTTCACAACCTTTGCAGTGATGTCACATTTCTTTTTTCTTCTTCTCCAAAAAAGCTTTTATTTTGAAATTCTCGTTGAAACACCGCCCGTCTTTTATTTTGACATATCCACCGGAAGATGCGCGAGGTGTCGACGTTGGGTTTGACAGTGGTACCGCGCAGTTGCCTGCCTGACCAGCCCCGGACTGAGCCGAGCTCTGTGAGTACTCCATCAACGTCAGCGCTCTCCTGCCCACACACACGCGCGCGCGCGCGAACGTCTGTACAACAAGAAATACGAGTCAACAGTCGACCAACAATATCGGCGGCGCGACGAGAACTGCGGCTGTGTTAGGCCCGTCCGTGACAGCAGTCGATTATTTACGTGAGGAGCAGTTAGGGGCATGATGAGAGCCGCACGAGCGCTTTTCTCAGCACCAGAGCGGCGCGCGCGAAAAGGATAAACCCTGGAAAATAATCTGGACAGAAACATGAGAAGCCAGTGGCTTCCTGCTCTGCCTGGTAGATGGTGCTTCAGGGTCCGAACCCGGCCAACACCTTTACCAAAGTCAGTGGGACAAGCCCTCAGACACTAACCCCAGGGAGAGATGTGAGGCTCTGACGCAGGCGCAATGAGGCAGACACGAGGGTTTGACGCTCACGTGCTGCAGATGTAGAGCCAACCATGGTCAATACATCAATAGTCGCTCCTTACAAAGTGTGGTATGTGACAGGAAGTGCACTCCAAGTGTTGACAGTCAGCTGGTCCTGAGGTCAAAGATTCTTCCACCTGTCCACTTACGCTCAGCAACGTCTAGCTCCAAACCTCTGAAGGAGACATCGGAGTTGCAGCCCTGGCTGGTGGGCTTTGCCCACTGCACACCGGTGGCCAAATTCTCCAGAGAGCTTTGAATATCTGCTGGAGATTAGATGTGACGCTGCATGAGATCAAAACATTGATCTGCACATGAGCAGAACTGGAGATAAGACATGGCGAAATGAGCAAAACCGTCAGGGACTGGGTCAGGTAAAAGATCCTCGGATCAGAACACGGCAGATCCAAATTCTGGACCTATCCAGACGACAAGTTCCAGTGGCGTCCGCACTGCCACCCACCTGTGATTGTCTTCTCCTGAAACCACTGCTGTGATGTCACAGACCTGACAGGTCTGTCTGACTGACAACCGTCCAAAAAATCAGCTGATTGTGATGTCACAGTGGGGGTGTGGTTTTTCAGAAGAAGGATGCAGATGGAAAATGTGAGAGATGTGTGTCTACCGACAAGAACCACTCATCAAGAGGTTTCTCAAAGGTTTTTTGCTTTTTGTTTTCCCACAGCTGAAGAGCCCACATCAGCAGCCTTACTCCACCATGCTGCACAGATTGTAGGCCGCATTCGCTTTGGTCTCTCTGTCCCCTGGAGTCTGCTGTCTGCCGTAAGCTGGACTCGCTTCCATGTTTGATTTGCTGAGGTTCAACGTCTGCACCTGCAGCTTTTGTGATGTTCATCATTCATGTGTTTCTTGCGTTCGTCGATGTGCACAGATGTCCGTCGAGGGTTTCGGTCGCCGGGTCTTTACGTGAATTCCGTTTTGAGCAGTTCATATTTTTTGGTCGGCTGAGAATTTCTGCAGTTTATGTGTATTTTACATAGTTTATACGCAATTATTATGTAAATCTTAGGCAAACATGCATTACTTTAGCAAGATGCATATGCAATTTATGGCTTTCCACGACTGTCCCACGTGCATCTAATGCAGTGTTTTTCAACCAGTTTTAGAGTGTCATGGCACACAAATGACCATCATTAACTGATCTAAAAACATTTCCATCTCCAGGATTTCAGCTCTGTGTTCATCCAAACAGGTCCTGATAAAACACTGAGTAGTTAGGAATATGAAAGATCATAAAATACTTTTTTCTTTGTGTTTATTTGATTCTATTAAATACATTTTGATAAGAATGATGGTACCGTGATTTAGGGAAAAGTCCCGCCCCTTTAACTGTCTCCACCAATCATTCTTGGAGGCTTAATCACATGTCATCAGTCTGACCAATCAGAAGTGGTTAAAGTCTTCACTTCCTTGTTCTGATTCTGCTCATAAAGTCTCTCAGTTCCAGCAGAAATACCAGCTAAAGCTCGTCTTTAGCGGTGTAGCTTTCCACAGAATCTGGTGTCAGACCGTGGAACAAGAGAACAAAACAATGAAGCTCAGAGAAGAGAGTCTGTCTGCCATCACTACGTCTCCCATGATGCATTGGGTTAAAGTGACAGCATCTCAGCGCTACAATGAGTCTTCCTTTGACATCTTGAAACCACAACAAACACGCATCAAACAGTTTCTAAATCTTCTAACTTAACTTTTATTCCATCTTTTAGAAAAAACAGCTGCAGCTTCCAGCTTTTTCTGCCACAATTATCACTAAAATACACGTGAGATCATGGAGGATCTGTAGATCAATACAGACTATGAGTTTCTGCTTTTTTTTTTAATTTTTGGGATGCTGGTGAACAGCAGGATTTTTATCAAGGTTAAAGTGTGCCGTGGCTCAAAAAAGCTTGAAAAACGCTGATCTAATGGACCTTTCACGGATGTACCACACATATACACCTTTTATATATATATATATATACATACGCATATACAGCACACATTTCACGTTAAAAGTATGTAATTGACGTACGAATCCCTAACGAATTGCATAAAAAAGGGCAATAATCAGGCACAGTTCATGTTTTACTTTGACTTACATGTTCTTTCCATGGTTTATTCCTACTGCTTCCATGGTTTTAACATGGTTAACTCATAAAACATCTGTGAGAATTTCACATAAAGACCACAACCATGTATACAACCATGTATATCCACGTTTACCAAGCTTTCATCGGTGCAACGTGCTTAAAATGTACGTGGTGGCTGTGACACGACCCCTAGTCTGAACTGCCCTCATGGATGAATATGCGTCGTCTGCAGGTAAAAATGGTCAAACCTGTAGGGGGCACAAAGGTGGCCCACACAAAATACCAAGGTTGTGGACCGCTAGATGAACCCGTAGAAAAATGTTCACATTTCTCAATGGGCGTGCTATGGGCGACAGCAAAAATGTTTGACAGATTTTTACTACCCTCCAAATCCTGCGCACTGCGTAAAGTGCTGTTCCAGGGGAGGTTCACACTCTTTGGGTGCAACCTGGCTGTTAGAAATGAGAAGACGAGATCTACTGGACTTTAACCACGGGCGCTTCTGTTGGGCGGTTCAGGCTTTCACGTCGTCCAGTGATTTCTGGCATTGCAAACCTCGTCAGGCATTGACCCTTACCTAACCTCCGTTGTCTTTCCAAATACTTTCTGATACTCTTTCCACACACACGACATTTTCTTGCCGTCCCTGGAGATGGAACACGAACCTCAAGGGAACTGCTAAAAAAACCTGCGCTCACCTGAAGACCCAGCCCCTCCCCCTATGACCCTCTGGGCCCAGCCAACCCCAACACCTGTGGTAGTAGTTCTGAGGTTTCTTAGTCACCTGCGCTCCCTCGTACGGGGGGGCTGATTCAAACAGCCCCCCCGTACGAGGGAGCGCAGGTGTGTGTTGCAGTTTCTTTAAGGCTCGTTGATAATGGAACTTCCGATTGTGGTGAGTATGATAAGTGAATCGTCAAGTATTCAAAAGGGAAATGCACCTTACATGCACTAATGACGTGTGTGATGCTGTCGTACGGTGTCCTTACGCCACACACACACATGCTGCACACACATGGGTGTGTAGGACGCCTGCAGGATTCCCACATAAACTACGCTCCGATTGTCTACATGTCCTCATGGCTAACAGTCAGGCTGCACGCTAAGGGGCACGTGTTTGTCACGCCAACGGTGCTGACAGACTCCCTTTGCAGTGTGCAGGCTTTGGGAGGGTGGAAAGATGTCTCATCCACCTCACCCTTACATGCTGACAGTGGGTGTGGCAGAAGTGATCGCTACAACCTGTCATTTGACGCTCGCCTGTATAATGGAATGTGCATGAACATTTCCACTCTGCAGGATCGCCAAGCCGTCTACGACTTTGACATTCGTGCGGATCCCCTGTGTGCCTTTACAGGTTGCCCCATTTTCTCCACCCGTGAGGGCAGTTGTGACTGGGGCTTTAAACCGGGGATTGTATTTTTGAGGGTAAAACATCATTTTCAACCAGTGAGCTGATTGGAGGAGTCAGCGTGACTGGAGCTGAACGCAGAGTCCCTGTGATGCCCCAGGGCGGGCTGAGCTGGCCGGGGTTGAGATGCCGTACGTGGACCGACAGAACCGCATCTGTGGCTTCCTGGATGTGGAGGAGGATGAGAACAGCGGCCGTTTCCTGCGCCGCTACTTCATCCTGGACAGCCAGCAGGGCGGCCTGCTGTGGTACATGGACAACCCCCAGGTGAGCTGTGTGCAGCTGCTGTAGAGTTCTGCATGTTTGCATCTCTACTCAGCATGTTTTGGTTCCCCTTTTTACGGTCTTCATGTTTCCAGGAGTTTTTAGTCCTATTTTGCATGTTTCTGTGTTCTGTGTCCTGATTGGCTGTAGACTATTGTCAATCAATGTCTCCTGTACAGAATGCGTTCAGCTTTCAGATCTTAGTGTTTGTTCTGTTTTATTGGACTTATTCTATGAAGGTTTTGAAAAGTATGAACATGTTTATGTCTGCTTAATAAAAGTGTATTTAGTGTGTAGTGAGGGTTTTACAACCTTAAAACATCTAGAATCCTACTAACGCTGTACTTCCTTAAACGTTTCCAGTTTAGTTTCACTCCGTTTCATCACATTACTTTAGATCCGTGCTCCTGTACTTCCTAGTTAGATGTGAACAGTTTTGTCATTTGACTCTGGGGTCCAAACGGGGAACAGAGCGTGAACTTTAGCAGACTCAAACCTCAGCGCCCGTCACTGGTGTGGACGATGATCTAGTGGGATATAAATGTACAGAAGCAGAGTTTGGTATAAGGCCAGCTCATAACCACACAGCAGAGAAGCCAAAAGCATGTGAATCCTCAGGTACTTTCTAAATGAACCTTTCTGGAGGTAGACTTAATGTGTTTAACAAAAGGAAAACAACATCCAGACAAAAGGAACAAAACAAAGTCGTCTAAAAAAATCCAAAGGAACCAAAAGGGAAAAGTCGACAGAAAAGATGTAATTTGTAATTCTGAAGTTAGAGAAGATATCCTTATAGAATATGCGTAATGGAATTTGTTTGTACATTTACTTATAAAGGGCTGTTTGCAGAATCCATATGCATACAGTTGACATAAAGTAGTTCATAGTGCTATTTAACCTAGACACGCTTTCTCTTTGTGAACCGGTACTCGATCTCTGTTCATGTATGTTGCATTTACCTTTTTCAGAGTCTATATTTGCTCAAATCAATACTAGCAGGTCCCACTGTTGGTAGAAAAGGCATCTGTGTGTCCGGTTTACAGCAGAAGGATTGGGTTTTTGGGGAGACTAGGAAGAGGAGGAGCTGCACACAAGCATTAATAAGACAAAGTATCCGTTCATTCAGACTTGTTCTATTTGTGGAAGTCATGTCCTGTCCTTTCTCCTCCTCCTTTAACCTTTTTTTTGCCCCCCCCCCGTGCTGGCTATGGTCTGCTGTCGTTCTCCTCCTGCCAACACGCTACATACAGGAGGAACGTCAGATATAAAAGCTGGTTTGTGACGAGGATCCAGTCAATAAGGAAGTAATGTGTTTGAGTCGCCTGTCAGAAAAGTCCCGGCGTTAAACTCTAAGACCTGCTGGAACAGGAACCTCTGCAGAGACGGGAAGATCAGGAACTCTTTTGTCAGAGGGGAGATTCCTGAAAGATGTTTTACTTTCTTTTTCTTTGACACAATCTTTATTTATAGCAGGTCAAAAATGTCTAACTATTTTCCTTCCTTCTGTTTAAAGCAAAGGATACATTTATAGTAAACACACCATAAATCGCACACATTTATCCTTATCGCAATATCAAGCTGTGCAATACGCGTATCGCAAAAGTCGGCTAAAAATGCAACAAATAGTTACGTTAAATGGGCTAAAACTGCCTTATGGCAGCTTGAAGTATTTGACGAATCAAATAAATCCATTTATATAATTGACCAATCGGATGGAACCCTTTCATGTCAGATGCTGGCCTCCTATTTAAACTAGGGTCATTTGGAGTATCATTTAAGTGGAAATGATGTATTTGGTTATTTTGGTTTCTGGACATGTATCCCAAGTTAGATCGTCATGGCAGTATTGATCGCTAATATTGGAAACTGCGAGTTTTCCTCATCTCGTATTGGCCTAAATTTCAGATCCATTCCTCCTGGTTGTATCCAGGCTATAGAGACATTTTACCTTTTTTCACCAAACGTACATTCTTAAATTCAGTCCATGGTGTTCACACTGGAGAAGCAGGGAGGGCCTTCTAAGTCTCTGTCTACTGTTGCCCACCACCTACAGTTGCAGGAGGCTTGGTGTAAAGTGTTGAAGCGCTGCAAATCTGGTGAATCTTGCTCCAGGCTTTTTCTTTCACAGCGGTATGAAAGACTTGGTGTTAGGGCTGGACGACACGAGGAAAACTCCCAATATGCAATATTAGCACTAGACACATATAGAGCACGATGCTATGCAAATGAAAAGGCATTACAACAGGAGGTGCTGTTTTGCATTTTCATTTGAATTTTGACACCAAAACAGCATTCAAAGGGGTTATTGTCATTTGCACAGTAAGGAAACGGGTTTCCCTGCACAATGAGATGTTTACTTTGCTGTTCACTCTGAATGCCAAAAGGTTAAAGGTTAAATAAAGTAAAGATAGGGTAGGATATTTACAGGAAGATATTCACACCAAACATAAAATATAACTGTGCATCAACAAATGACTGAACCTATCAGCTGTTGTGCAAATTCAGCTGAAAACATTGGAATTTTACAGTGCAATAGATTTTAAGTGACTTTAAAATGAATTCATGTAATATTTTATTTTTTATATTATCATATCGAATTTTACATTTTAAAAACTGAATTCTAAATTGCAAAATGTATTTTTATATTCCAAGCATGAATTGCATATTGAATTGTTTATTGAGAATTGCTTATTACTTTGAATGATGACTCATAAAAACTCCATAAAAATAGCAGCTAGATGTCCTTACAAAGGCTCCACAGCCGTGGGTTTCCTTTCTTTGTGTTTTCATTTGAAAGATTGTAAGCATTGTGGTATAAAACCGCCAGCTCCCTCAGAAGGTTCCTGCTTTTACTCTTGTTTTTACCGGACTTGTGGGTAAAGGAAACAAAGGTGGCGAGGAAGCGATGGTCACGTTTGGTGTTCAGGACAGGAATGCGGAAGGACAGATGGTGCTGGTGGACTAAGAATGGAAATGTCAGTGTTGAAGACAGTTTTCCAGAAAACAGAGGAGCTCAGGGAGACATGCAAGAGTGGAGGGAGGACAGGAGACAGAGGTACGGGGGGGGGGGGGACCACAAGGTAAAGGTGGAGGTGACTTGTATGAGACAAAGGATCTTTACTGGTGAGATGGAGAAATCGAGATGGAAGGAAGGATGTTCAGCAGGTTAGGATGATTGATGGAAATATGTTAATTGTGATGAAAAGATGGAAGGAGAATTCTGAAAAGCAGAAGGAGGAGGAACATGTTAGAGGAGTTGAAGGTGGAGGTGGGGCTGCATCAAGGATCAGCGTTGAGCTCCTTGTTTCTGTGGTGATGGACAGACTGACAGAGTAGGTTGGACAGGAATCTCTGTGGATCATGATGTTTGCAGATGACACTGTGATCTGTCCTGAGAGCAGAGAACAGGTGGAGGAACATCTAGAGAGGTGGAGGTTTGCTCTGATGGTCAGCTGCAGAAAGACGATACATGAGAAGATCTCGAGTGGAACGAGGAGGTTACAGGAAGCAGGGGGGGGGGGGGGGGCTCTAAGTTCTTAGGGTCAACAGTCCTTAAGTGCTTAGGGGTGTGTGGAAACAGGTCTGAACGGGTGGAGGAAGGTTTCAGGTGTGACTAAAGAGGGTCATCCAGAAAGAAAGGAAAGGTGAAGAAGACTGTGGTGAGAGCAGCTATGCTGTTGGTTCAGAGCCAGGAGGAAGAGCTGGAGGCAGCAGAGATGAAGATGTTAAGGTCCTCTTTGGGAATCCATCTGAGGAACAGATCATGTTGTGGAGATGAATGGACACGTTGAGACGAGGAATAATGATGATGTTGGTAAAAGAATGCTGAGGTTGGAGATACCAGGAAAGAGGAAGACCAAAGAGGAGGTTGATGGATGTGGAGAAGGAGGACGTGAGGCTGGTTGGTGTTGGAGGAAGATGGATGGAGGCAGAAGGTTTGCTGTGGCAACAAAGGAGGAGCCGAAAGGCTAAAAAAACCTTTTCTGCTCATTACCTCTTTCTTTGGGAGGCAGTGTAGCTCAGACGGTAGAGCAGGTCATCCAACAACCGAAGGGTCGGCGTATCGATCCCCGCCCTCCCCAGCCAGCTGTCACCCCCCCGAGCGCGGCCAGCCTGCAGCTCACCGCTCCCCCCAGGGGATGGGTCAAAATGCAGAGAAGAATTTCCCCATTGAGGGATAAATAAAGTATCAATTATTATTATTATTTTAGCCCTGTGACAGACTGGCCAACAGTCCAGGGTGTCTGCCCTGGTCTGCCCTAGGCTGCCTTCGCCCACAAGTGGCCAGGATAGGCTCCAGCAGCCCTGTGACCCCGAAAGGGACAAACGGAAGAAGATGAATGAATGAATTATTTCATTTTGGAGATTTTTTATCGTCTTTCATTTCTAACAAACAATAAAAAAATATTAAACATTTTTATGGATTGTCCATGTTTAAACTCTGATGTTTTGTTCACTCTGAGGATGCATTTCAGAAAACGAGGGAAAACCTTAAGATCCCTTTATGCAAATATTTGTAAGCAGTTGTTTCTGTCATCAGCTGATGTTTTGGGTTTCTTTGCAGAATCTGCCTGCAGGTGCAGAGAAGGTGGGATGTCTCAAACTCACCTACATCTCTAAGGTCAGTGTGTGGGAGGGGACACGTCTTTTACCAGCTCTCACTTTTGGATTTTCATGACATCCATGCAGATTTTTATTGTCTGCAGCCTCCAGATAAGACAGAGTAGATGATGAGAACAGAAACCCCATGTCATCTGTTTAGACAAAATGCTCTGGCACTGTTTTTAAATGATCTAGGTGCTGTTATTCAGAGTGAAACTACATCCTATCAGGAGAAAAGATTCATCTGGTACTGGCCGTCCTTTGGGGTTCCACAGGGTTCTGTTCTGGACCTCATCTCTGCTCATGTTAGATCCCTAAGCTCCATAATATTCTCTCATGGCTATTTTATGATCTCTGTGGTCATACTCAACACCAAAAGCATCTGAAACTTAACATCTCAAAGTCATGACTTCTTTTACATACAGCCAGTGTTGGGGGTAACAGATTACAAAGTAACATATTGTAATTTAATTACTTTTGTCAGTGATGGAGGAACATAACGAATTACAGCTCAAATTTCAGTAATTAATCCCAATGACTGGACTATAGAAACCTTCCTTACTTAGGTTCTGTGGACTTTGACATTTTCTTTCAGTTAAATGAAACAAAGCGGAGGTTAATTTTAAACATAATTCTGTACTGGACCTTTCTTAACCTTGCAAGTTGCAGGCTTCCTCTCCATGTTCACCTAGAGGTGTACAATCTAGATATTTAGTGATATTTAGTGGGTGCCGCCTGCGCACAGGTTTACCCACATCCACCCGTGATGACATCAGGAATATCAGAGTCTGTTGATGTTTCTCATTTAAAAGCTGACTTTGATCAAAAATGTTCATCAATGACTAAATAAATGTCCCGACGTGACTCCTTAGTCCCTGATGATCCACAGTGGCTCTAAAGTGGTGCTTGGATCCCCACCCACCTAACCATTCTGATGCTTGATGCCGTTTCAGGTCAGCGACGCCACCAAGCTCAGACCAAAGGCAGAGTTTTGTTTTGGTAGGTCCGGTTTGGTTTCCCCCCTTTTCTCTTTCCCTGTTTTCTTCTTCCTCTGCCTCATCCAGAGCTCAGTATTCTGAATTCTGTCAAATGGTCTTCAGGCTAAAACTCACCATCAACATGAACTTGGTTTTCTCGTTCAGAGTGCCCCCCTCCTCCCCCCACTCTTTTTTTGGTGTATGTCCTCTCTTTTGTCTGCTGGTTGTTCCTCCAATGTTCAACAGTGGCTGTTTGTCACTCAATAGGAGGAAACTGCAATGACAATAAACTGACCTGCAGGGAGGGAGCAGATGTTTTCATTTCCTTCTCTGTGGTCTGTGCAGTGATTAATGCAGGCATGAGGAAGTTCTACCTGCAGGCCAACGACCAGCAGGACTTGGTGGAGTGGATCAATGTCCTCAACAACGCCACCAAGATCACGGTGAGCACATTCCACGAACATCCTCTCACGGGCACGGATCACAGGTGGCCCTGTTGGCCACGCTTTAGTTTTGGAAAATGGGCCATGGAAGCAGACAGATGAAGCTCAGTTTCAGAACACAAAGAGAGCATCTATAAATCCGTCTCCAGACCTGATTGGACCAGAGAGCTGAGGCTAAAAAGAAACTGGAGGGTTGGTGATTGGTGACAGTAGTTCCCATAGAAACGATAACTCCCACCCATTCAGACCAATCACTGCTCACTGTCGTCTGGCTCCAACATGGTGGCGTCTATACCGTGAAGAAACGGCGACTGAATTGACTTCACTTTGTTGGAGCTGGAAGTAAACCATCTGCTGTTGGTGATGTCACACTCAGTCCACTTCTTATATACAGTAAATGCTTCTCAGTGATGAGAAAACTGGAACTGTGCCTGTGGTGTTGATGCTCCTGTCAGTTGAGAAAACACCTGCCTAAGAGTCTCTCTCTGTTGGGATGAAGGTGCCAAAACCTGGAGAAGGACACAGCAGCCATGTGGAGAATCCACAGGAAGTCCTTGGTGCGATGAAGCAGGTTTCTTACAAAACGGAGATCGTTGGAGGAGTTCCCATCATCACAGCCACGCAGGTACCTCCTGCTGTCCCTGCAGCAGAGCAGATGGACTGTGGGGCCGCAGTAACCTCACTGAAAAACATGTATGCAACAAAACATGTATGCAACAAAACATGTAGGCAACAAAGAATGTATGTAAACTAAAATTGTATGCAACTAAACATGTATGCAACAAAACACGTATGCAACAAAACACGTATGCAACAAAACACGTATGCAACAAAACACGTATGCAACTAAACATGTATGCAACAAAACATGTAGGCAACAAAACATGTATGCAACAAAACATGTAGGCAACAAAACATGCATGCAACAAAACATGTAGGCAACAAAACATGTAGGCAACAAAACACGTATGCAACTAAACATGTATGCAACAAAACATGTATGCAACAAAACATGTATGCAACAAATGAATGAATGAATGAATGAATGAATGAATGATGAATGAATAATGGCTGAAACTCTTACAGTTTAGTGATAAAGGATGTAGAGACAGTGACGCTCCTAACGTTCTTTATAAAGTACACTATGGTCTAAAGCTCTGAATTAAAAAGTCTTTTTGTGAAGTAATGTTTCATTGAGTAAATGTTTTACAGGCATCAGAAATGTTTCTGAGGGGTTTTTGATGAGGAAGGGTCGGTGACGGAGATTCTTCGGCTGCATGAGTAACGTTTTCAACCTTTTTTTTATTCTGGAGCATGTTGCCTACGGGTAACTTATGGCGTCCCTGCCGCTCCCCAGGTCCAGCAACCCAGCAGGCGCTGAGACAAGTGTAGACTGGCCGGACTTGTGTTGTCAGGAACCTCCTGTGAATCAGACTATCGTGTTCGTTCTTGCAGCTGTCAATCACCAGTCGTGTTTGTGAGGAGCGCTCACGTCCTGCCATGAATCTCCCCTGCAGTTCCAGGCTCCATTGTTAATGAGGACTGTAGTTAACCAAATCAGTTGGTTTAGATCTGAGCCTCGTGTGATCTCTGAGTTCTTCCACGTTTGGTAAAGAACTCATATCGTAGAGTTAAAGTTCAGCTTTGACAGAGCAGCAGCGTTCCAGCATGACAAGAACCAGCCGGACCTTACAATGCTGTCACCTGTCCAAAGCTTGGACCGCAGATCCAGAAAGCATCTTATGACTTTGCCCGGATGAATGAGCAGCTGTGGGTCTCCTTCCTGAAGGACTTCAAAAGTCCTTTTTAGGCGTTCAGTGTTTCTTCACTCACATTTGTCCAGACCTGATGTTTTTAGGAGATTTCCGTCTGTTCTGGAAGGCATTTGTTTTCCTGAAAATGGATGTTGGAACCATTTTGAAAGATGACCAGAATGTGTCTGAAGACAGATGTAAACCAAAAACACATTTGAATGTTGGTAGAGAAATGAGGCAGAACTCAGACAGAAGAATGGATCAAAAGCCTGAAAATGATCAAGTCACGCCATTTGAAAGTGTACATTGTTTTATTTACTCTGTGATTTGAGAAGTGAGTTTTGACGGAAATAAGAAAAAAGGAGAGCAGTTTGTCCGATTTCAGTTTGGTGGGGTGCTTGATGTCTGTGTTAAGGAGCAGGGGGACAGCGGGTCGGATCAGGGGAGGCGGGCGCCCAACCAGCTGCCATTCTTCCTATCCCGGACAGTCCAGGACCAGCCCTTCATCAAGGCTGGATACTGCGTTAAACAGGGAGCTGTGGTGAGAGTCACACCCCGACACACTCCACCCATCCAGCTCACTCACCAACACCCCCAAAGGTCTCACCCCCCCCCCCATGGTAAGACCAGGATCACATCAAAATATTTCTGAGGTAAAGTATTACAAAGTCGCTTCAGAACCACATTAATGACATGAGCGACGGAAATGTTACGGATGTCAAAAGTACGTAACCACCGGAGCTAAAGCTGTGGTGTTAAAGGGTTAAAGGTCGCTGTGGGATGAACTAGTTAAAATGGTTACAGTCAGTGTAGAGCTCCGATGATTGCTAAAGTCAGTAGATATTTAAAAACGAAGGTTCAAAATCACTGAAAACAAGTGGAGGACTCCGCTGATGAAGCGGCTTCTGCTTTATTATTCTAAAGTCCTAATTCTAAAGCCCTATTCTAAAGTTCTAAAGAGACCATCACTGGATCCCCCCCCCCCCCCCATAGTCTGGGTAAGCCTCAAAAGTTCCTCGCCAAGGAGGCGGCTGTTCCAAGCAGATCAACAGAAAGTCTGAAGGAAGGACAAACTGTGGCAGCTGCAACAGAGACGACCGTGAGCTCCAGCGGATCCTCAAAAGGACCAGATTCAAGAAGCTGACAGGCCTGCAGAAAGAGTGGAATGAGGCGGAGGAACAGCTTCAAACACCGCCACATTCAGGGGAAGGGGTCCAACTATCGGGTTCCTCGGATCAAGAAACTTCTGAGCCTGGACCAACGGAGGAAACGTCTCAACTGAACCAAGTAGAAGAAAGACTGAACTGTGTCTGATGACAGGAGCAGAACCAGAGCTGCTGCAGGTCCAGAGTCAAATCTCCACAGTCAGTCAGGATTTGGGGTCCAATGCTGGGAAACTCCGCTGTCTTCAGCCCAAAATCCCTGCAGAATGTTCTAGAGGACTTCATGGTTCCTTCTGCTGAGGATCTGGATGGAGACGACTATTGAAGTATTAAAGATGGAGCTGTCATTTAGAAAACACGTTGTTTTGTTTGCTTTGATGGTTTCGGTATCTCTGTCTTGATGTTTTTGCTAAAACTCAGAAGTAAATGGGATTCTTTTTTCTGAAATCCCGTCTTTTGTGGGTTTTATGAGCTGGAATCCCAATTTACAGCAGGAGCTTTTTACCTTTTTACTTTGAGGGGCGAAGCTGTGACTAAGGTAATGATTAAAGCAAACCAGTTCAAAAGCATCAAACCTCTTTTTTTCTTTACAGCTTAATGATTCTGATGTTTCTTCCTGCGTGAGCGACCGTTAAGCAGGACTTTGATCACCTGTGATGGTTTTTCTGTACTTCATCTGAGATCTTTGGGTTTTACAGATGAAGAACTGGAAGAGGCGGTACTTCATGCTGGATGAGAACGCTGTGAGATACTTCAAGTCTGACCTGGTTAGAGCCTTTATTTACCTTTGGTCACAGGGCTGGGGCTTCTAACAAATCCATCTGACCCCCCCCTCCATACACACGTGTGGACATGTGTGTGCATGTGTGTGTCTTGCATGTTTTGGCCTGTTTGCTGTTCTCCACACGCTGCAACGTGCGTCCTTCAGTGGAATGATCCCTGTGTGGACAGATGAGTGGGCGATGTGCTCACCGCAGCCTGTCTGAGCACGTGCACAGACACACTCAGTGCACGTGTGCATGTGACCTGCTTCTGTGATGTGGGGGTCAACAGGCACACACATGTTGATGTGGATTTAGCATCATTAAATATTGTGTCTGGAGGCAGAACTGAGCCCCTACACTCAGCTGTGGTGTGTTTTTGTTTTTTCAGGACCGAGAGGCCCTCAGAGTCGTCCCACTAAAGGAGATCCACAAAATCCAGGAATGCAAGCACAGGTGAGTTGACCTGAACTCACCTGTGCTTGCAGCTTTTTCTATACCTAAGCAGCTCTTTCTCTGCTTTGCAGCGACCTGATATTGAGGGACAACCTGTTTGAGTTGGTGACCAGCTCCAGAACCTTCTACATACAGGTGCCTGCTGCCTCTCTGTCCTGACCTGGGGCTGGAGCTTCCTGATGGTCACCATTTTCACCAACTCCCAACACGAGAGATTCTGAAGCTGGAAATGTCTGTTTGCTGGCTGAAGCTTGTTTAAAAACCTATTGGGAATTCACATGACAGTGGAGACAAAGAAAGAGGCTGGGTGGAGTTCTACTTCAGACTCTTTTTCCATCCACAGGCTGACAGTCCAGAGGAAATGCACAGCTGGATCAAGGCCATCTCTGGAGCCATCGTTGCACAGCGCGGCCCGGGACGGTCAGCAAACACGGTACATGTTCACCTGCAGATGTCTTAGTTGACTCTTTACCTGCATGTAGTCTAACACTGAGCCTGTGGGAATCTGCAATAAGCAGCAGGAAGAGGGCTGACCTGTACAGGTGCGACAGGTTTTTGGGTTGTGTGGGTCCGTAGAGGAACCTGGACATCTGGACAAAACTCTTTAATTGAACGTGGCTTCAGCTAACAGAAATCACAAAGGCCGGTAAATACAGAACCATGACACCAGAATCCTAAAGACAGGAATACATTTAGGAGGATAAGTTTTTATACAACATAGTTATAAGTTTAGAATTTAGCAAAATAAGTCATACATTTATGAGAAAAAGTCTGTTATAAAAATATAAAAACCAATATGGTGTTTCAGTCTTAGAGACATAGCGCATCGGCCTGCAGTTGATCTGCAGTCTGTAGTTTCTGGGAATCTGGGCGCTTGAAGAAGATTCTGACCCACAAGGAGTGAATTAGAAGAGCATATCGCCAGTTTAGGCCATCAGCAGTATTTTTTCAGAGGTCCAAATGCATTATGGGACATGGATTCCTATCATACGCTAAAGCCTTATGGCATCATCATAAAGAGCCGCCTTTTAGGAACCAGGAAGAGGGAACACATTACACCCATCTTAAACTGGCTCCCTGTCCGCCTCAGGATGGATTTTAAAAGTGTTCATGGTCTTAGTCCTTCTTTAAGCTGATGAACCTCCCACAGCCCTTAAGTCCTCAGACGCGGGTCTGCTAAAGGTCACTGGGGTCTGCTGAAGGTCACTGGGGTTTGCTGAAGGTCACTGGGGTCTGCTGAAGGTCACGGGACTGCTGAAGGTCACTGTGCTGCTGAAGGTCACTGGGGCCCTGAAGGTCACTGGGTCTGCAAATGCTGGGGTCTGCTGAAGGTCACTGGGGTTTGCTGAAGGTCACTGGGGTCTGCTGAAGGTCGCTGGGGTCTGCTGAAGGTCGCTGGGGTCTGCTGAAGGTCACTGGGGTCTGCTGAAGGTCGCTGGGGTTCGCTGGAAGGTCGCCAGTCTGCTGAAGGTCGCTGGGGTCTGCTGAAGGTCGCTGGGGTTCGCTGAAGGTCACTGGCTCGCTAGGTCATCACTGCCAGTCACTGGGGTCTGCTGAAGGTCACTGGGGTCTGCTGAAGGTCGCTGGGGTCTGCTGAAGGTCGCTGGGGTCTGCTGAAGGTCACTGGGGTCTGCTGAAGGTCGCTGGGGTCTGCTGAAGGTCGCTGGGGTCTGCTGGTCGCTTGGGTCTGCTGAAGGTCGCTGGGGGCTTGCATGCAAAATCCACGGCCTGGTCTGAGGATGTGAGGGCCTCATCCACTGTCGAGGTTTCATCTATTTCATTCAGCTTGTCATAAGTCTTCATGTTACTCTTATACTTTATTTTATCACATATTTATTTGTTTAATGCTTAAGTCAGTTTCTTTTACATCGCCTTTTAAATTCTTCTCATTTATATTTCAGGTGTTTTAGACTTTTTTATGCACTTTTCAAGCATTAACGTATTTAAATCTATATCTTCATAATTGAGCTGTTTTTAGATTTGAACTCTATTTATTACTTCTACATCTAGATTGTTCACTCAGTCTTTTCTCACCTGGCCTCAGTTTATTCTCATATCTTGCCCTGGTCCCTGGACCCGTGTGCCCATGTTGGGGGGCATTGACCCGGGTTGGGGTCTGTAGGCAGGTGCTGGGGGTGCTGGTGATAGTTGCTGACCCCAGCCAACAGGAGGACAATGACGGCGCCTTCTGCCCCTCTGTTTATCAGCTTTTTTCCATCATTTTTGTGTATTTTATTATGAGGGGCTTATTTCATTGTTTTATTCTTTTATTGCGTGTGTGAGGATTTGTGTTTTTGTGTTCTTGTTTGTTTGATGTGCAGCACCGTGAGCTGTTGAAGGATTACAGAAGTTCCACTGTTCTCAGAAAACTCTTCAGTCAGATTTCATGTGGGACCTTTTAAATACGAACACGCTTACAGCCCCTCCCCCATCATCCTATGATGTGTTCCCAGGAGTCCTTTGACCATGATTACGCCCGTTTTAGAACATAGTGTCTGCAGGGCGGCAGGAGATCCTTAGTAATTGACCTCTGAGTTGTGGGCTGAGAGCAGAGAGTAAGCCCGTCCCCTTCCCATCATCTATCTGTTTACACTCTCCCACTAGCTTACAGCCTTCACACCCCATCATGAAATGGTGAGCAGTATTGGAGAAAGATCTCACCCAGCCCTGATCCAGACCAGGAAAACAAAGACGTTCGTGGATCTGTTGGTCAGAATGGAGCAGAGCAGGAAGCTGGAGGCCTGCTGTAGTAAATCTCTACGCCACAACAAACATCACATGATGTCGCCTGCTCCCACTCACAGCTATTTGAATCAAAGCAACACTCAGAAATGCTATTTTAAGCTTAATTTTGTTTCTACATGTCCTCCATCGTAGGAAGAACATGCTATAAACATCCAAAACACCATTTTCTCTGGAGTGGGTCTCTAAGTGTGAGTGATGCAGTGTGCTATTGTGCAAACCCCTAACTTTGTGAAAGACGTGCAGGCCTAAACATCATCCAAGCTTCTGGTGCCGTGCCCAGACAAAGTCCAGCAGAGGTCCATGAGTGACGGACAGGCACATCTCCTCTGTTGGAGACGGGGTGGTGCTAGCGAATCCTGCTGTCGTGACGGAGTCTGCTGTCAATGTCTTCCAGATGCGCCAGGCCAGGCGTGTTTTTGCTGTTATGATTGACGCCGCCCTGCAGCACGAGGGTCACTGCTGCCTCAACCTCACACCCATTACTGCTTCCTCTTAGCACGATTGACCTTTCCAACGTGGCCGCTACCAGCTTCCACTCCACAGAGCGGTTCGCTGCACGGCAGCCCCTGCAGTCACCGTGGACTAATCGGCTCTCACCCGACCGCATGATCATCCAGTTCTGCCTGTTTGGTCTGGTCTGGCTGCGTGACCATCGAGGTCACGTGCAGCATCTTCGCCTGCTGCAGCATCCTGTCCTCCATTGAAGTCGCATGGATTACCATGACCTGCTGCCTCCTTGTCCTGTTTCTTCAGAACGTTCTTCCTGTTTGCTAACCTGCTGCTGCTGTCTGTGTCTGTCTTTTCAGAGGCTCAGGTCTGACACTATACCCCCCCTCAAATGAGCCCGCCACATCCTTCCCGCTGCTTCCTCCTGCCGCTGCTTCCTCCTGCCGCTGCTTCCTCCTGCCGCTGCTTCCTCCTGCCGCTCATCGTCCAATCACCTCACCTGCTGCTTCCAGCTTCCATAGCAACCGCTGCTTCCTGTCCTGCTCCCTGACAGCTCCAGCACTACTAGCTTGTACGTGCGGCATGAATGTGACGTCTTGGAGTGTGACCCTGAGGGTTTCATGTCGGGTTTGCTCATCGAGTAGAGAACAAGAAACTTCAGACGGTAGCTTTGATTTTCACAAACACTCCAACCTAAAGATCCACGAGGAACTGATGTGATTCTGAGGAAAACGTTTTTTTCCTTCATCAGAACCAGAAGCAGATCATTGAGCAGACAGCAGTCTGACAGGGTGCTGGTTTGATGCGCTCACCAGCCCCCCCTGCAGGATAGGCGGGACACGGCTTCACATCCATGTAGACCAGCGGTCACCAGCCTTTGACCAGTTTAACGTCAGACCATATTTCCATAGTCAAAAGCGTTTGTTTTAGTTAGGCTTCAGGTTTGGGAAAAATCTCATTTTCAAATTAAAATGCAACTACATGAAAAGTAGTTTAAAACCAACAATTTGAATTGTATTCAATTGAATACAATTGAATTGATTCACTACACTTTAAAAAAATGTAGTGAATGTTTTTAAGACGGGCGACCAAGCGACTTGAGATGTCTCAAAACTAAGTCATTTCAAAATAAAACTTCCTGGAGAATCTGAAAAGGAATTAACCTAAGTATTTTTTTGTCTGCGGTACCAAGTGACCCACGGACCGGTACCGGTGTGCAGCTGCAGGGATTGAAGACCACTGATGTAGGCAACAATTTAAGTTAGGAAACCAACCACAACAACAAAACCCACATCTGCACTTTGATCACAGACAAACCCAACGCTAAGGTCAACTTCAGAGCAGGTCAGGGTTACTAATCAGTTCCTGAATGTTCTACAGAGGGCAAAGTATGACGTAAGACATTCTATCTGATCTGGAAGAGGATTCAATAAGACGCTTGACTTTTTTATCCAGACAGACCAAATCTTTGGATAAGTAAGGACGTTCTGCACATCAGATCTTCAGTTTAATCACAGATTCAGACAAAATAGAAGCCATTTTTTTATTTGTAGTTAAATGTTGTAGAATTTGGAAAAGGAAAGTTGGACGCATAAGTCAGAGGATTCAGGAGAAGACAAACAGCTTCCTCCTCATCCTCCTCATCCTCAGTCTTCAGAGCTGGAGGTGTGTTTCCAGACTTTATTTTGGTTCCTCCTAATGTGCAGAGACCCTGTGTGTGTTTGTGGGGGTGGGGTCCTCTTTCCATCCGTCCATCCAGGCTGCCTTCCATCTTCTCTCCTCAGTCTCATCATCTCCTCTTTGTTTGTGTCCACAGGAGTGCAGGGACCCCCAATATTCCTCCACCTTCTATTTCCCCCTGCACCAGGACCCAGACTGCCCCCCAGCAGCTGCTCAGCCTTTCCCTGGAGACGTGCCAGCAGGACAACTACCTCGGTCTTCTGCCTTGGAGGTTAAGCGGCGTCCATCCCGCGCTGGAGCTCCACCCCACGCGCCCCCGTCTGTCCCTGCAGGAGGGGCTGCAGTCCTTCAAGTGACAGAGGAGGACCAGTTGCTCCACAGACGTTGCAGCAACGGTGAGGAGGAACGTCCGGACCTTCAGATGTCTGTGCTCTAAGGGCTGAAAGTGGGAGTGACACCTAGTGCATCCAGTGGTGTCCCTGCATTCTTGTTGCACATGTTGAGATGCAGATGGAGCCGGCTCACAGCGGTACTGCAGCACTGTGAGATTGGCACCGACACATTCCCTGCTCAAAGGCCAGGTCAGAAGAAGGATGGGACGTTTGGGAGCGGCTGCAGTTCCAGCCGACACTGAGAGCAGCGGAGCTGTTCAGCACAAACGGGATTCTTTTTGAGGCGACACCAGCGTTTGTGGCCGGTCGGCGGCGACGCCCCGGCTTCCCGCCTTTTTCTGAGGGCTTCAAAATCTTTGTATTTTTCCAGCTGCTGATCTCTAATGTCTGGATGAGAGATTGAGCTCCATGTGCAGCGTCTCCGTCCTCCCTGGTGGTGGGTTTTCTGTGTTTCGCTGTTTTTTTATGGTTGTGGGAAAAGGAAGCAACCAAACTCCACATGCACTTGACTCACTCACTTTGACATCATTGGAAGTGCCTGCAGCCGGAAACACTTTGGTCCTTTCTTTCTAATCTATTTATTAAAGACACTGAACTTGTCTGCTTTTTTCTACATCCATTTGTCATTAAAGTCCCACTCTGATCGTCTTTTGATCAGGTGTCAAAGCGTCCAGGTGGTCTTTGAATTGTTCTTATGCCGTTTTTAGCCAAAATACAAAAAACCCTGGGTTGTTTTCTAGGTCATAGTTTCTGCAGAGCGGCACTAGTTTATTAGAAATTTACCTCTGAGTTGTGGGCGGAGCTGTTGGCACAACTCCAACCCCCCCTTCCCCTTCCCATTGTTGAGGAGGGAGCTTGTGGCCCCCCCAGGCTATTTTCTACGTAACAATACGACCTTTTTCAAACGGCATTTTTTCATCTGCTCCTGATTCACAACAATTAAAAAAGAGATTCTCAGAAATGTCATTTTAAACGTAATTTTCTTTATGTGTGCCCCTCCCAATCCACGAAAATGAACTGCTCAAATTTCTATGTGCAACATGAACACGCAGAGTGGAAGGCGGAGCCTCAGAAGTCAAGTTTTAAAATGGCTCAGGTAAATAACTAATATTTAATTTTTAAAAATTGTTCTTTTGTGTTCCAAAGGTAATAATTATCATATACATTGATACAGTTTACTATAAAACAACTGGTCAGTTTAGGCCCTTTAGATGCATGTTTGGTGTGAGGAAGTCTGTATAAAACCATTTCACATCTATTAAAAAGTAAATAAATTATAATTAATTAATTAATAAACCATTCTTCATTCAAAAACACACAATGTACAGATTTTTTAAAGATGTGATTGACATGGGAGAAAAGTGAAACTGGTCTTCAGCCCCTCAGATCCTCACATGGATAAGTGACGCACCAAGCCGACGCCACAGTGTCCCTGGATCTGCAGGCCTTGAAGGAGAAGCTTCTGTATGAAGGTAAGAATGTGTCTAAATGGACCAGCTTGTAGATTTGATGTGAGAACGTGTGCACCAAAAATCTGCATCTGTCTGTAAAGTTTGACAAACAAAACCACAACGGACAAATTCTCATAGTCATGTTTTCATTCAGAGTTAAAACCTCAAATCTGTGGTTAGCTGCTGAAGTCTGCTGCTCGGATCACAGCTCCCTACAACTGCACTCAGACTTTTGACAAGAAATTAGTGTCAAAATGGATCTGTGTCCGATAATGGAACAAGGGGGGCGAGGCGGGTGTCAACCAATCAGAGTGCAGGACTCAGAAGACTTAGTAGAGTTAGATCTTCACAGATTCAGACTTCCTGCCTCAATAACTCTTCTGATAAACGTTCAAATGTAACAGCAAGTATCTCAATCCTTCTGTATTAACACAGAGAGTGAACTCCAAATGCATTTCTAAAAATATATATATATTTTTTCTGCACTTTAATGAGAAGTGGAGCTGTACATGCAGACACTGCAGCAGCAAGACGGCCTGCAAGGGACCGTCAACAAAGTGCAACCTCTGTGAAAACTTCATTCTGTAAAAATCCATCATCTCTAAAAAATGAATAAATGTCTACATTTATATAAAATGAAGACTTGTCAGCATATCCATGCTACAATCAATATTTTGTGAGAAATTCTATCTTTAATATATTTTATATAGTTTTTTCACATTTTAAGAGATATGATCCATAATAAAGGTTTTCAATAGTTCTAAAGAAACTAAAGCTAATGTAACCAAACTTTCTGTACTGACTAATCATGACCCTATGGTCCTACTACAACAAAGATTATGTCAGGAAAAACTTTGTTAGCTTCAGTATCTTTATTGAGTATTTTTGAGCGAATATGATCCATATTTAATTTTTTTTTTCTTAAATAAACGAAGGGATTTCTGGAGAACAACCACCCTCCAGGCAATCTCATCTGCCACCCAGGTCAGGGCCAGCAGGACCAGGGGGAACAGAGAGTGCTAGCTCCAGCCCAACCAGAGGAGCCCGCCCCAGACGAGCACCCCACCACCATCCAGGAGTTCTGGGCATCCCCCCAACCCTGGATACGAGCCAGGACCCCCAAGGGGGCCCGCCCCACACTCCAGGAAGCCACCCACCCGGCCCACGGGTGGTCCAGGAAGGAGCAAGGCAGGGGCCAGCCATCCCCGCCCAGGAGGAGGACACCCAGGAGAAGAGGGGGTCCACAAGAAGTGTTTGTAAACATGGCCCCACCAGTCCACATTTGGAAATTTGGCGAGGCCCAGCGCTCAGGGGCAGGGACAAGAACCCCCACCAAAGGGACACGGACACCCCCAGGCTCAGATGTGATGTGACCCCGGCTCCTGGTCTCGCCAGAGAACCCAGGGATCCCCCTCCCTGCGTGGGGAGAGGACTGTATTGCTTTTTTAAAGTTTCTTTTCAAACTGTAAATAAGTTCTGTATCTTATTTATAATCTGGTTCTGATAGTCGCTTTGTCAGGTTTCTAAAATCCATTCACTACTTTCTTAACCCTTTTGCTGTCTTGTGGGGTCCAGATGACCCCATTCCCAACGTCATCTAGACCCACTAGACAGTGCTCTGAACCCTTTTTTCTTCAATGATTTGTGATCTTCACTGGTGTCCATGGATTACATGAAATCTTTCCACCTTTATCCACCTTTGTCACGGTAGGAAGAACACCTCAATGGAAGGGGGGGTCATCTGGACCCCACAAGATAGCACAAGGGTTAAACTGACCACTAAACTGAGAAATCTGTATTTAACCCACAAAAACCAGGAGTCTTTCCTCCAAATATGGATTTTTTGCTCAGACCATAATCATAATGCAGAATATTCAGTAACCAGCTGTCTGATGTTATGAGGCTGCTGCTAATAAAGTTGCAGAAAGAGTGGATTCTGATGTCCTATTAGATTTAGAGAATATCTAGAAAATAGAATTTTTTGGATAACATTGCACCTTAAAAGTTGGACGAGGCTGAAGTTAGCATCTGATTTCTTAGCTTCCACTTTGACATTTGTGGGTTAAAGAAAATCCAAATGATAATTTAATGGTTCCTACAGGTCATCTAGTGAACAAATACATTTGAAAGCAGCTGCAGATAATTTACAGAGGATGAAGGTAAACTTTACTCTCAATAATGAAAAGAAACGGAAAATGGACGCCCACTTCAGTCTTGTCCAGGCCAGTCTGTGAACATGGCATGAAAAGGCCTGAGAAAGCTTGGAAACCACTGGTTTACAGGGCACCAAAGTAGAAGTTTCCATATTTTAGATTTTCAAAACTGATTGATTGTTTCCCACCTTGGGCTTTGCCTGACCCACCTGTGGCCTGGTATTTCTTTCAGCTCCTACTACTTTGTTGAGGTCTTTTAAAATTTGTTTTGGGCGACGCTATGACAGAAGAATTCTGCAGCAGCTGGCATCAGTGAACGCCCGACCCCCTTAACATTTGTGAATGAACTAATCACCCAGAAACTGCCTAAAGAAATAAAGAGTTCCAAGAGGAGGCTGCACTGTAGAGTGAAGCTCTGTGTGGATTCACCGCCGGGAATGGAGATGTTTCTGCAGGAAGCGTCCAGAACAAAAACTCGTTTTTGAATCATCCACAGAAAACTGAAGAAGAAGAAAGGGATAAAACGACAACAAACGTCTGCAGAGAGGAGTAAAGAAGCTAACTTTAGAGGGAAAACCCTTTTCTGTGACAGCTGTTGGTGTGAATCAGCGACTTTCTTCCTCTGTTGGCATTGTTCACGTTTTGCATCATCACCTTCCATCCAAACGCCCCTCAGGGATCACACTCAACTGCAGTCCTTCATCTTGAGTTGACAGATTCATGAACCAATGTATGGACCGTGCTGAGCTAAAACAGCTGCTGACTCATTGGGAAACAATGCCACAAAGATGCTTAAGAGTGTTTGGAAATGAGGATCCTGTAAATCTTTGCATTGCTTCTGCCTCCAGGCAGCTCTGACACATTTACATCCAAATGTCACAAAGTGTTTTGACTATGTGGTGCAACAAACGTAAATGAAGTAGGTTTCCATCATGTGTCTGGAGCCGCATTGAGCTTTTATTAGTTCTGTCAGTAGAGGGCAAAATATGACCATGTGCAGACGTGATAAACCTGAAAAAGTCTAAACGATATGATCCAAAGACCCTTCAATCAGCAATGAGCTGTCCGAACACAAAGTTTTCCCACTAACGTGTGAAAGATGTGTGTAATGTGCCACTATCTGGGAGGATAGTTTATGCCAGGTAAATGAGTTCTAGGCACTGATGGATTGATCCGTTGCATTCATGGAGCTCAGCAAAGAGGCAAAGCTCTTTATTTACCCGTCAAGCTACGTTCCTGCCCTCCCCTATGGTCATGAGCTCTGAGTTATGACTGAAAGGATCCAGGATTCAAGCGACTGAAATGAAATGAGCCTTCTCCTCAGGGTCAATGGATGCTCCCTTAGAGACAGGGGGAGGAGCTAAGAGCTGAAAAGCAATTGTTTAAATTAACAATAAATTCAATTGCAAAGAACATAAAAAGTCACCAATATGGCCATGCTAAGCTCTCATCAGATGCTTGAGGGTGGCTAAACAATAACTCCGAACATACCAACTCCCTCTAATGTAGTCAATAGGTTTGGTTTTGTAATGTTCTTATGTGCTTTTCTTCATGGATTTGATTTGTAAAGACTGTAAAAAGTGGGAAGAGGTGCTGTGGGTTTTTGGGCTGTCCGGGCCGTGGACAGTCGTCTGGAGGAGCGTGGGTGTATTTGCAGTTCAGTAAAGAGGGGTTCTTTGGATGGATGCATGGATGGATGGATGGATGTGTGGCAGCACGAGAAAACTGGTTGACAACGCCACCTGGGGCTGCTGAGCCCCAAGAAAAGATTTTAAAGTAAGGCAGGTGCAGGTCCTGCTCTAAACCAAGGCAGAGGCTGTGGTTTGTTTTAAAATATAATTTATTAGAATTCAGTTAAAAACAATGTTAAGAAACCTTTTAATAAAACAATCCTTGATAAAAGTCAGTTAAAAATGTTCTGGAGGAGGAGCTTACCGAGGTGGCTAAAAACAGCGTAAAAACAAAGCAAACACCCCTTTGTGAATAACTGCACACGTGAGGGAAACCACACAGCACACTGGGACCCACCACCAGACACAGCAGTCCACCACCTCGGCCTCCTACCTCCTGAAACAAGAATAAAATTGACAATATCAATAAAAGACACACAATTAAAAATTAAGATTTAAAAAGATGATAGTGTTCCGGGGCGCTGGTAAGCCGCCCAACCACCGCCGATCAGCTGGTGGGAGTCGTCCACAGTCCGGTGAGATGCCACAGCAACGAGGGGTCTCCGTGAGCTGGGCGTTCGCTCCAACCGGTTCCGTCGTGGCGGGAGTGGGACCCGGACAGAAATCACAATAAAAGCAAAGCAGCAGCAGCGGGCTCCACCAATCACCCTGTGGAGGCAAACCAGAAAACAGGCAGCAGGGCATTACCTCTGCAACCAGAGGACATGCAGGGCGAAGAGGCACACATTGCACACATACCAGTCAGTGGGGGATATCACCAGGAACTGGAGCGATGCGCTCCGTTCCCATTTCGCCTCCACCCCAGTCACAAGCCCACCGGCTGTACGACCTGGAGTGGTGACATCCACGGCACTGCACTTCCAGGTGCAGGAACCCAGGGAGGCAGTCTCAGGCAGGAATGAGCAGAAGCCAGCTCCGTCCCGCTATATAGGTGGCCTGGTGCTAATTAGCAGCACCAGGACTGGAGTGCCTACACCTGGGAGCCCAATTAACTCATCCTGCTACAGATGCATGGATGGATGGATGGATGGATGGATGGATGGATGGATGGATGGAAGCATCTGGATGGATGCAGCTGTAGACATGTGTCTTTGTTATCATTAACAGTCAAACCAACATGTGCTACATCTTCATGCCAACACATGAAGCGGTTCAAAAGTCGTTTATTCACCAAATGCAAAAGTTGAGATATTTTCTTAAAGCAGATACTAAATACTGATACTAAATAATGTGAGCCTATTTTTTAACATTCAACTGATTCTACTCAACAGCATAGCCAATTTAGCCATGATCAAGCTACCTTTTAATTTCTTTTAGCCTTGTTTTGAAGCAAACTGTGGCTGTCAGCGTTAGACAGGAAATGCAGTTATTTTTGGAGGATCTGTGGGAATAAAAGGCAGCTGGAAAAACTCACGGAATAGTTTACTGATAATATTCTAACAATGTAAGTTAAAAATCAACAAAACTACTGTGCAGGGGCATCTCTGCCTTCAAGCAAAAACATGTGATTATGCAATCCAATAGTTCCTTAATTCTGTTAAAATCTGCCTTAAACTTTAGGGAAACACTTTGATCTGTTAGAATGAGCTCATAAGTCCCAATGGCACTAATGTTTTCTTCCCTAACCCAAGACTCTAACTTATAGGTGACATATACAGACTGAAAACTCTTGATCATTTATTCCATAAAAATAGGTTTGCATCTTTTCAGCAGATATCTGATAAGTGCAACCTTCCAACTTCTCATTTTTCTACATCCCAGGGCTCCCAGACAAACTCCCAAACAATGCAATGGATGAGATCATGATTTCTGATCAAGAAATTTCAGCAGCCAAGTTGGTCTGATCTCAGAATCTAGATACAACCAATGCTGGTCATTAAAAGGGGTGGAGGTGATCTTCAATTCAGATCAGTGAATCAGAGTGGGATGATGTTTTGAAAGATTCACTCCTCCTCAGCGTGTACCAAGCATAGTCTAAGACTCACGTTCACCCTGCGAACAGAAACGACCCAATTCCCATTTTTTTGCCTAAGGCCTGTATCGATCTTTTTCAGCAGCGGTGTGAGCGACGCATATCTGGTATTTTCAAATGTATTGACGCGGGTATGTGGTCTAAGATCTTATCTTGAAATCGACCTCTGTCTGAGCAATGACCATGAATCCGGCCGTACCTCATCGATACGCAACAAACGTCATAATTCTGTGTTGAAGTAGGCAGGAACTAGATCATAAACATCAACCATAGTGACAATGCTTCAGAATGATCAATTAGAAGGAAGTGAGGTCACTGATTGGATTCATATTTGGGGTGACAGCTCTATTCAGGCCAAACTCCAGAGCTCTTATCGCAACCAGGCGGTTTTTGAAAACATTTCCATGAAATGGCCGAGCGTGGTGTTGAACATTTCCCGCCATGACTTTTTCCCTTTCCTTTATTTATTTATTTTTTTGTCCTTTCCAACAGCTGGGCAGGCAGATGAGAGCTGAGGGCCTCTTGTGTTGGATATGTTCTACTTTAACAAGAGGGGTTATTAATCTTCAGACAGACCAAAGATACTAGATAATAGGAGGGGGGGGGGGGACCATGAAGCAGCATAGAGCAGACAAGTTTACTGGTTGTTTATCATCACGGTTAGGTTCAAATGTAGTACAAAAAGGGCGGGGCCTGTCACACACTAAATGTTATCAACATACCTGCTTGCTGCAAAATGTCCACATGTCTGACATTTACACAAGCAGATAGTGTTCACACACATGTATGCCTTAAAACCCAGCTAGGTGTGAAATACAGTCATTTCAGTCATGCAAACTGTTAGTGCAAGGTGAGCTAACACCTGTGCTCAGGTGAGTGTTTATGTTCTTTAAAATGGATGATGGTGGGCATTGAGAAGGAGGAGAAGATCCCAGCCACCCCCACCAAGACCCCGCTTGCCTTGTAGTGGCAGCTGAACCAGCAGCCACGGCGGCAGGCGGAGACAACCGCCCCCCGGGCGAGCAAATCCGACACCCAGGCCAGGGCCAGCAGGACCGCCGTGAGGCCCCCAGAGCTAGAGGAGGAGGCATGGGGAAAGAGAGGCGCCGCCCCAGCCCAACCATGATAACCCAGCCCCCGCGCTGGAGATCTAGCAGAGCCCACCACATGACCCACAGCCCCAGGCAGGCTTATCACCACCCCAGGAGTTCTGGGCATCCCCGCCCAACCCCAGATGCAGGCCAGGGGCCCCAGAACCCGCCCGCCTCCCAGGCAGCCACCCACCCGGCCCGCCGAGGGTTTGGGGTCCAGGCAGGAACAAGGCAGGGCCAAGCGGCCCCACTGGGAGAACGCAGGGAAAGGGCCACAAAGGGTGTTGTAAACATGGCACGACCAGGCTCACCCACAGTTGGAAATTTGGCAGGGCCCAGCACTCAGGGACACGGACACCCCCGGCTCAGGTGTAATGAGAACCCCCTCCCCGCGCAGAGAGCTGCGGGCTTAAACCGGCACCCAGGAGACGACTGCCGTTGCCGAGCCATGCCCCACCAGGGAGGGTAGGGACGAATGATCCCAGAGTCCGACCTTCCTTGCAAAATGTGTGTCGTGTGTTTACTTGGGTGTGTGTGCGTAATATGTGTGTTTATATTGGAATGTATATTTGAGGGGATGGTGTGTGTACTAAGGGATGAGTTAAATTGGCGGTGGGCACTAGAAGGGTATCTCCTGATTACTCACAGTAAGCGCGTTTCCATGAGCAAAAGTAATCGAGATGGTGTTCAGGAAAATGCAGTATCTCACTTCTTGCGTTCGAATCTCTGCCCGATCAAACAATTCGGATCAATTCTTTCGATGGAGATAGGTGGAGTTATACGTCGTTTATCCGGTCGTGGAGCATGCTCTTGGTCATTCGATGCGTGTGTCCTCTTATCTGCGGTTCGTCGTATCGGCGATTGTTTGTGAGAAAGCTTTTGGAGCGCTATCTACGGGACCCGACCAGCTCTGTGGAGGCCCCGTGAAAAAGCGCGCTCTCTTTCTGCGCCACGCTGGCTCTACCTCTCTTTCCCCTCTGAAGGGGCTGCCGGGAAGAGCTGCTTCGTGCCCGATCTCTCTCAGTCACTGGCACCGGAGTAACAGAGGCTGGATTAATAATATTTTGTCCGAGGGGAGGATTACTTTTTATTGTGTGCGTTTTGTTCATTTGTCATGTGGAAGTCGACTGCGAACCGTCCACTTATCTGGGTTGCGGCTGCAGGTTTCCAAGGAGGATATGTTAGACAGAGCTGAGTATTAGCTCTTTGAGAAGCTTTGGGGCCGGTCTGTGTTTGGCAGAAATAAATCGCCGTGGTGTCACGCGTGGATTTGTGTTTCCAGTTGTGTCCACAAAATAAAGCTGATATTTTTCCATGTTCATGGCAGCAAAGACGCAGATTATCGTTTCGCCTGATCTGGTTTTCTGTGTCAGGCTCGTAGATCGATAGCCCGTGTTAGCCTCATCTCAAGCCTTTTCCAGCTCATTTCATTCGCAAGAACAGCACTGATCATACCGGATTAAATATAACAGTAGGCGAACAGGCGCTTCATAATATTCATGACATTAATAAAAGCCGTTTGGAAGATGCGTCTGAAGTATTACGGAGCTGCACATGCTGTCTGTCTGTGGCAGCGGTTTGGTGTGGCGAAGGACCTAGTTCCGGATCAGGTGGTCCACCTGCATGCCAGAATGATTTATTCACACCAAAAGTGAGACCATGTGAACATTTGTTCTAATCGGGAAAAGGTTTTCTGGGCCCATGTGCGGGTAAGTTTCTTGAACAGTCCCATCAAGATATTACGTATGTAACGCGGCTACTAGCGTCCCCTCACCCTCCCCACCAAGGGGCCCTTAATGTCTAAGGTGCGGTTAAAATTGGCAGGTAGGGTGCTAGGAGGACATCTGCTGCTTGCTGGCAGTGATGTGGCCCCTGCAGGAGCCCTGCATATCTAAAGTGCAAAATAAAAGCCGAGAAAGAGGGGCCCGCTCATCGGCAAGCCATAGGCGCGCCGGACTAAACACACCCCTCACCTGGTTATATGGGGAGAGGGTAAGTTGAGAGACAGCTGGTAGACTGTACCCGGTGGTCAAACAGCTGCCCCCAGCTGCACAGGAGCCCAGGCCCCAGACCTTATCCCCGAGCGCCCGACACCCAGCAGTCTCCAGGGTTTTGATTTTATTTTCTAATTCTAATAAATCTGCTTCCTCTTTGCGTTTTTTATGCGATGAATAAGAAATGATTTTCCCTCTCATCCCTGCCTTTGATGTTTCCCAAAGAAGGCACGGTGAGATGTCTGGAAGTATTGTTGAATTCTAAGAAAGGTTACCCCACTCACCAAAGAAGTTAGAAATTCACAAGTCGCTAACAGAGGCGTATTAAACCTGCAGGTTGCACCTGAGTGTGGATATTTCCTAGAAATATTTACAGAAACTGAGTGCGTGATTGATATTAATAATTGGATGATCTTGGAACTTTTAATTTCTTTTAAAGGAATTTGCAGCTAATAAATAGTCTAGCGGGAGTGTGAGTGGTAGACTGGAGAAGAAGGTGAACCCTTTAGTGTTTTGATGACATGAGCGCCAAGCGTTGCAGAGACCCAAATCATTCATGTACTGCTTTGGGAATACTTGCAGACTGCCGTATGCGGCTGGTTTCTTTGCTGTGCAGATGTCGAGTTGAGTCGAACTCAGTTGGCGTCCTCTACTCCTATAATGATTGTTTCCCACTTTCCAACCGTAGTGAAGCGCAGGAGGGCCTCTCATGGCTGGCGGATCCTCCTTCAGGTTCGCTTCCTGTTGGACCCTCCAGATTCTCCAGAGCGGGTTAATAAAGAGTCGATAGCATTTATTCTGGGAGCTTACCTTTTATATCGTTCTCCTTCCTTTGTAACACACAACACGAATGCGCGCCCTCAACACACTTCCCCTGCCCCCCCCACACACACACACACAAACACACCCCCTCCGGCGCTCTACGCGCTCTCTCTTCTCTCTTACACACACATTTTTAGCCCAACATCACCTCCCCATTCAGCAGTGGTCAGGCGATCCTGGCTCCAATGCGCCTTCTTAAAATGAGAAGATTGTTATTGTGCTGGCTCCTTTGTGAAAATGAATTTAATAATGCAAAAAGAGCTCAGCTGTTGACCTGTCATTGACATCCATTATTAACGTTAGATACTTCCACAAACCACGAGTGACGTTGTTCACCGTTGAGGACTCTTCTGCACATGCAGGTCACTTCTGGAGTCGTTCACGGTCACAAAGGAGATCACAATATTCACATTTAATTGGAAATGTAAACGGGCTGGCAAAAAAATCAAGTTATTTAAAAAAATCTGAATTGAGCATTAAGCTGCAGTGTGAGGCAGTAGCCTTATTCAAGTTTAAAAGTGGTTCACAAAGATTCACCAACTTCATAAATCTAGTGTAAAATTATGCAGGTACTTGAAGCTGTACATGTAGTAAATGTAAAATAGAAATGATCTCATTTTCATATGTGTACAAAGGTTCAGGATGCTTTGGTTTTATGCACAGGTGATTGATTTTGTTGTACCTTCTGTCTATGCATTCTTTCTTTTCCTTTTCTTTTTGATGCTGAAGAGTATATTTGACAAGAGTATGAGTTTGTTTTATTAATTTTTATGTTTCTGTTTGTGTAATATATTTGTAAATAAAATAAACATATTAAACACACTAAAACTGCTGTGCAGGAAGAGAGAACAAAAATATGAATCACTGTATTATCTCTGATGAAATATTTATTTACATTTTTTCAAAGAGAAAGAGTAAAGGGAAAAAATGTAATATTTTGTTGTACAAAATGTGGTTGGTGCTCAGCATGTCTCCAATAGCCTTTTATTTCAAATGCTACTATTTTTGAGTAATTATGCACTATATATATATTTATTATGTTTTCAAAGAACAAAGAAAAAGCACAAACCAGCGCGCCAGATATCTAACTAGCAAGAGTGCACTCTAATCTAGAGTTATGATGACAATTGTTGATATTTGTGAAAGCAGTACTAAATACTGATACTAAATAATGTGAGCCTATTTTTTAACATTCAACTGATTCTACTCAACAGCATAGCCAATTTAGCCATGATCAAGCTACCTTTTAATTTCTTTTAGCGCATTTGGAAGCAAGCTGGCTGTCAGCGTTAGACAGAATGCAGTTATTTTTGGAGATCTGTAGGAATAAAAGGCGCTGGAAAAACTCACAGTGATTTCTGAGTTCAGCATTCAATTATTCCTTTAAATAAGTAAACCTCCACGACAAATGAAGGAGTTTATGAACCTGATTCTAAACCAAAAGAGGAGATTTCTAGTGTTTCGAATGCTTTCAGCATCAATGGTTTGATGCGTTTTGTAACAATTGATCTTTAGACCTTTTGAAAGTGGAAAGATCAATGATGCTGAAGTGACTGAGCATCGGTATGACAGCAGATCTGCAGGACGGATGCAGAGCAGTCACACAGTTATTAGGTGATTGTTTTCTGGTTAAAACTTTAAATACATCTGGGTGTTGCTGAACAAAAAATGTAGGGATTAAGATAGGAACTCTTGGAAACCTGTTTAGCGAACCCAGACCTCACACTGCAGGATCTGTTCATTATTGATGCTTCATTCATATCACAGATATTCAGATCCCTCTCAAAATGTTTCTGACTTCCTGTTGGTAAAGAATGTATTGCTTTATTTTAATGTCTGACTGAGTGAATCTTACACAAAAAATGGCAACGCTGTAAAAAAAAGGAAATTCAGTCAACAGACATCATCCTTTTACCCCCCCCCCCTGACCAAATGGTTTCACAGAATTTTAGTCACAATAATATTTCAATAAGAGAAGTTTCAAACCTTTACCACATTTGTATCCCTTATTGCTGACTAGGCACTTTAACATTGGGAGTTGGGTCATCTAAACCCACTAGACAGTGCTCTGAATCTTTTTTCTTCAATGATTTGTGATCTTCACTGGTGTCCATGGATTACATGAAATCTTTCCACCTTTATCCACCTTTGTCATGGTAGGGAGAACACGTCAATGGAAGGGGGAGTCATCTAAGATAGAACAAGGGAGTTAAAAACACGCTCCCAGCCAAATGGTTGATTGGTTGTTAAATTAAGCCAATGGAATTAATTCTCATGACATCCATCTGATTAATCTTCTACATCATGCATTAGTGTAGAAAATATTAAATCCAAATAATCTAAAAAGAAAATCCTTTGTCCATTTCTGAGTTCATATTCGGGTGGAAAAACATTAGGAAAATCATAATTACCTTAAATAATTCCCTTTCAACTACATGTCACAAGCTGCAATGCTTGTGACATGCAGAAGTTTTCTATTATAATATTACGAGACCAACGCTAACACATTCTACAGTTTAAGACAACACATTCCTCTGGCTCTCCTACTCCCTCAAGACTCGGATGCAGATGTGTGCGAAAGAGATGCTGAAAAACCTGCACAGTCCACAGATGGCGTGATGATTGCGTTGTGTTTTGCACAAGTCTTTTTAGTTCAGTCAGAAGCCATAAAATAGCAATCAAGTGCCTCAGAAACATTAGCTACGTGAAACACAACACAACTGGGTCGAGATGTTTGCTTCGTTTCTAAATTCTAAAATGTGTTTGTACCTGGCGTTAATCAGCCTTGGATGTGTTTGTTATTTCGTGGCGTGATAGTGATTCGTGAAATGTTTATATATGGATAATGTTTATATTAATACTCTTGCGTTGTTTTATCTTTGATAAAAATATTTTATTATTTTATTTGATGAAAACATGTTCTTTAGGATGTTATTATTAACAATTCTCATTATGTTTCATTTCAACAAACGAGTTCAGTTCGGGCGATGACAACTATGGTTCACAACAAATCATTACAACATTAATTGACAGTCGTGCATGTTCTGGATGATGGCGATGTTATCTTGCGTTGGATCATGAGCAGGGATATAACTTTATACTCGACGAAGGACAAATGCTTGCGAACCATATCATGCGGCTCGAACGTCGCCAAGACAAACAGAAGTCTGTCGGTGCTGAGACCAGAGCACCGTGATGGAAAGAGTGAGCTACTGGAACAAGAAGGAAATGGACTAGATGTGAGAACAAGGTTCTGTTAGAATGCTACTACTCAAGTAATCCCACCCAGAGGGGTTACATACAGAGAATGCGGAATGAATGGATGCTTAGAACCCCACCATCCAGGCTCACTGCCAAACAAGTTGTAGACCAATGCTCGAACATCCACAAACGGCAACTCCTATCACAACTTGAGATGGAAGCGATACAATACAATACCACAGGAGGGCCAGAACAGCAGGTCAGAGAGGAGGCTATACCACCTCCCACCCTGAGCAGGTACACAGCCCCAACACTTCACAGATACTCAGCCGCGAGGCATCGGCCTGGAAGACAAGATAAATATCTCAAAGAATGAACACTAGACAACTGAACTTTGCTTCTAGCGGTTTAGTGATGTACCACCTGAAAGTCTTCTGGGAAACTGTCAATGACATTGAGGCACAATTTCTACCACAACAATCACAAATACCAATAGTTTAGTTTACATATGTAGTGATCCTTCAGATTCTTGGCTATAAGAGCAAGACAGCACCCATATGGAAGCAGCAGTTAGAAGCCAAAATCAAGGCAACCGGAGTGGCAGAAGAGAAGGCTGACAGAGGCTCAAAGAGGTACAATGAGAAAGCAAGCACCTAAATGCAGCCAGATACCATACCTGAAGCACACAGAAACTGCCAAACAAAGGCTCCCTAGCCTTGACGCCCGCCTAAAGTACACACAAGAGACAATGAAGCCAGACAGATAGTAGGCTCTGTAGCTCAGCCTGCAAAGTGCAGCTCAGTGGCAGGGTCAAAACAGCCGAGCAGACCCACCAAGGCTAGAAACTGAACAGTACTGGAAAAGTATCTGGGAGAAAGAGGCAGCACACAACAGCAATGCCCAGTGGCTAGTCTCTCTGAGAAAAGAATATAGCAACCTCCCTGAACAGAATCCAGGAACCATCACAGTGGCAGTCATCCAAGAAAGAGTCTCGGAAGTATGAAGAACTGGACACGGGCTGACATGATACATGCATACTGGCTAAAGAAGCTTACCGCCTGGCAGCACAAATGAACCAGCTGCTAATAGATGGGACTCACCGAATGGCTAACAGAAGGCGAACAATCCTGATCCAGAAGGATCCCTCAAAGGGTGCAGTCCCATCCAACTACTGGCCAATAACCTGTCTCTCCACAACATGGAAGCTCATGTCTGGCATCATTGCAACTAAGATAAATAAGCACATGGATCAATTCATGAGTAACACACAGAAGGCATTGGTAGAGACTCAGAGGAACCCAAAACACCAACTCCTGAGTCGACAGAACATTGTTCAGACACCAAGTCACGACACACCAACCTGTTGCACAGCCTGGATTGATTACAAGAAGGCCTATGACTCAATGCCACACCACATTGGATCACTGAATGCTTGGAGCTGTACAACATAAACAGGACTCTAGAGCCTTCATAGAAAACTCAGTAAAGCTGTAGAAAACCACCACACCTGTAGCCAATGGGAAGCCACTTGCTGAAGTGTCCATCAAATGTGGAATACCAAGGTGATGCTCTGTCCCCTGCTGTTCTGCATAGGTGAGCCCTCAGCCAAATAATCACCAAGACTATGGATACCGACTCAGAAATGGGGCCAACATCAGTCACCTCCTCTACATGGATGACATCAATCTATATGCTAAGAAGCGGCGTGGCATTTGACTCCTGATCCACCACCAGGATCTACGAGTGACATTGGGATGTCATTAGAACAAAGAAATGCAGCCGGATGGTGACAAAGAAGGCAAGGTAGTCCACACAGGAGGGGTCTCACTCCCAGAAGGAACAATAGCAGACATCGAGGACAGTTACAAGTACCTTGGAATTCCGCAGGCAAATGGCAACCTGGAGCAGGCAACGAGGAAAGCTGCAACAGCTAAATACCTCCAGTGAGCAAGTCCTGAGAGAAGCCAGCTCAAGGCAAAAGAAAATAAGACCAGGGCAATAAACAGCTCACTTTTCTATACAGTTATCAGATACCCTGCAGGAATAATAAGATGGCCAAAGGAAGAGATACAGACCACGGATGTTAAAACACGAAAGCTCCTCACCATGCATGGAGGGTTCCACCCCAAATCCAGCACCCTGAGACTGTATACTTTAACCCGCAAGGAAAGGGGCCGAGGACTAGTGGCGTAAGCCACTATCCAGGATACTGACATCCAAGATGCATAGTACAAACTCCTGCATAGGATGTACCACGGTGCCATAACTACCAGTAACTGATATCAAGAAATCCTACCAATGGCTAGAAAGGCTGGCCTGAGACAGCACTGAGGCACTCATCCTGGCAGCTCAGGAACAAGCCTGAGCACCAGAGTATAGAGGCTCAGTCTGCAGACAAGACCCAAGGTGTAGATCCACCACACCAGATAAAGGAGCCAAAGGTGTAGATCTACCACCAGACAAGACCCAAGGTGTAGATTTACCACAGCAGACAAGACCCAAGGTGTAGTTGTCCAGAGAGGCGCCTGAGACAATCCAGCACATAACTGCAGGGTGTAAGATGCTGGCAGGTAAAGCATACATGGAGCGCCACAATCAAGTGGCTGGAATAATATACAGGAACATGTGTACAGAATATGGACTGGAAACCCCAAGGTCAAAATGGGAAACACATCTGAAGGTGGTAGAGAATGAGAGGGCAAAGATCCTGTGGGACTTCCAGATCCAGACTGATAGGATGGTAATGGAGAACCAACCAGCATTTAATGATGGTGGATAAAGAACAGAGAGGAAAGCCGTTGTGGTGGATGTGGCGAGTGCCAGCGATGGGAACATCAGGAAGAAGAACGAAAACTGGAAATACCAGGGACTCAGAAAGAACGCTGGAGAAAGCCTGGAAAGTGAAGGTGACAGTGGTGCCTGGCAATTGGAGCACTTCCGGGAGCAGTAACTAGCTGGAGGAGTGGCTACAGCAGATGCCTGGAAAGATGTAGACCTCAGTCAGAAGAACAGGAACAGCTATGATGCTGCAGGACCCTCAAGCTCCCAGGCCTCTGGTAGAGGACCTTTGGCGCGGAGGAGAAACCACCCTTGGTGAGGGCGTTTTTATACAGTTTTTATAGTAATTATAATTGAATTATGTACTATATATGTATACCGCCTCATTACATATTCACATGGCCCACATATTACATATTAGCTTCCGTGTGCATACAGTGCATGGGACATTGAATCTTAAATATTATGTTTGGTTTTCAAAGGAACTTAATTAATTGTTAAAAGGAATGAGAAGGAAGCAAATTAATTCCATCCCTATCTCACTTTACTAAACTTTTTGTTTGTTTTTTAACATAGATTATAGTTATCTGGTTTTTAACTTCTGATCACTTATCTTTTCTTTACCAACACAAATGCAGGTCATTTAAAAGCTAAAATCTTGGTTTAAAAAAACCCAAAGAGGATTGTGGTTATTAGTGGCAAAAAGTATTTAGTCACCCACCAATTGTGCAAGTTCTCCCACTTAAAAAGGCACTGCCACAGGTCTGTCATTCCCACCACTTTCAGAATGCAGAACTCTGCATTATCAGCTCTTAAAAAATGTGCACATATATAAATGTACCTGTTCCACTGATTGGTTAGTTTGATCTGATATCCGTGATTTAATGTAATATCACTTTTTCTTTAGAGCTGCCTTGACAGACATTTCTCTGAGAGATAAATAAGTTCCATTTAATTACTCAACCAAGGCAAGAAGAAATTATTTTTCTAGTGCTTTTCATTTTATTTTGGAGAGGTTGTAAAGGGTTCATTTTGGAAGAGAAAAGAATTCCTTCTAACTTCTCAAAGTGGTTTTAGTTGTCCTGGGGAGAACAAACCAGCTGAACAGGCGTTGTTGGACTTCTGTCACTGAAGTCTCTCACTTTATCTGATTGTGTGGACTAAAGTTACTACTGTGGACTGAAGTTCAGTTTCTCACTCTCGTGCAGTTTTCTTCTGTAAATATGTGCACATGTGACCCGCCCTCTGCCCCTCCCTCTCCAGACAGACGTCAATTGGCTCCTCCAATCTGCTGGCGTGTTTTATCCTGGAGTTGGTGTAAAGCGGAGCGGCTCCAGGATGCCGACTTCATCCCCGTGACCCCTCAAACCCTCTTTGAACCGCCCCTGTCCTCGCTGGTGTCTCTCAGACTGCCCCGTCATGCAGCTCCGGTGGCCGGTGTGCGTAACGGCGCTGTTCGCGTCCTCCTGGTTGCTCGCGGAGGCGCGGATCGTGAAGCGCGCGGCTATCGGCTGTCCGGAGAGGTGCGACAGGTCTGCGTGCGCACCGGTCCTCCAGGACTGCCTGTCCGGGGATGAGCTGGACCGCTGCGGCTGCTGCCCGGTGTGCGCATCCGGCGAGGCGCGCCGTGCGGCCGCTCCCGGGGATCAGGAGTGCGTGGAGGGGATGGAGTGCGTGGTGACCGACGGCGTGGAGGCGTCCGCCACCGTCCGGCGGCGAGCAAGGGCCGGGGTGTGCACGTGCATCAGCACTGACCCGGTGTGCGGCAGCGACGGCGTCTCTTACCGGAACGTCTGCGAGCTGAAGCGCGTGAGCAGCCGCGCCACGGAGCTGCAGCAGCCGCCCGTCATCTTCATTCAGAGAGGAGCCTGCGGCAAAGGTCAGAGCCGCGCGCGTCCTAAAGGAAGTTAAGGCGGCAAACAGCTGTTTTGTCAGGAGGTTAGGTCGGTGAGATGGAGCTTCTGAAAGAAGTCAGAGATGTTTGCTTCTGCCACCAGGAGAGACAGTTTTAGTCCTGCAGATACCTCATGATGTTTCCCCATTTGACTTCTAAAGAAAGCAGAAACTTTTCTGAGTGGAATATTCTATTATGTTTAAGAGTGAAAATAGTTTTCTATTCATAATATAATTCTTAATTTTAGGCACTCTGTAGTTCCATCCTTGTTTGTTAGGGGCAGCCCCTCTTCCTGTTCTCCATTTTTATTTTATTTTTGAAAAACCTGCTTTTCCTTCCCTTAAAATACATTTCGAAGACTCGCTGGTTTCTGATCAGAGACTGGACCTGGAAGATTTGGATCCAGACTGGGTGGAGATGTGGGGTGGGGCAGCCCTTCTCTAAACTGTTATGATAGCAATGTTTGCTTATGTCATCCAAATCATAGAGGAGCAGCGGTTGATGGAAAGGCCTCAGAGGAGCTTTTGCTTCCATTTACAGATGTGATCAGTGTTTCGATTAGGTCAAACCATTCAGGTCAAGATAACGCTGTGATGAAACTAAACCGGGAAGTGAGGTTTAAAGGTGTGCGCACAGACAGGTGCATTTCAGAATAAAACAGGAAGTGAGCGGTGAAAGAGCTCCAGAGGGTTAAAGGGCTTGAAGCTGTTCCGGCTGAGAGACTGTGAGATATTTTCAGGAAATCTAAACATTCATTAGATTCTTTCCCCCTCCTTCCTCCAAGCTGCCTGGCGCCTGGCCCCACAGAGGTCCCAAACGGGAACTTTTTAGCCTCCAAATTCTGTGTGTTATCTTAACAAGGTTAAACACACACATTTGGAAGCACGCACGCAGAGAAAAGAGGAGCTGTCAAAAATCAGACAGTTACAGGAGAAAAAGAGTTTGTTTTTTGGTGGACTTGTGTGCTCCTGGTGATTATTTGTCCCTCTAATAAAACTCTACAACCACCAGGTTCTCTCTTCCTTCCATCTTATGGTTCTTCTTTCTCATCTTTGAACTTGCTGAACTGGAATCTGTGTTTAGGAATAGGAATGAACATGAGTTGATCCCACAACAGGAAAATAGATTTGTTTCCATTGCTCTGCTCATAGTTTGTCGTACCCCTCCCCACAGGTCAGCTGGCCAAGAGCAGCCTGCGTTACAAGTACAACTTCATCGCCGACGTAGTGGAGAAAATCGCCCCGGCTGTGGTTCACATAGAGCTGTTCAGAAAGTAAGTGCCTGAGCTGAAGGCTGGCTGGCTTCTGCTGCTATCAGGACATAGATTCTCATCATTTTGTGGTTTAAATAAAAACTAGTTTTTCCTGATTTTCACAAGTGGTTTTTTTGGTTCTGAAAAAAATGCAACAACCTTCAGGACTTGTTCTCTGGTCTAGAGGTCATGGGACAGCTAACAAGTCTTGGTTTGGAAAAAATCCTTCAGGATCTTCTTTACTATGAACAAAATTTAGTTTTTTTTCCCCTCAGCTCCAAGCTGCTCCTCATTTCTGGAAGCTTCTTTTTGGATTTTTGATCATTAACACTGTTAAACACGTTGATATTATATTTGATCCCCACATTTCTGAGACCCTATCTAATAATCCAGGATTCAAACTTTCCTTCCAAGCCCATTTTGGTCAATTTCCTGTGAGAACCTCCCAAATGGATAAATAAAGTTGTCTATCTATCTATCTTGTGTAGAATGTGGTCCATGTTTTCTGCCCTGTAGTTCATCATCATTCCACTAGGGGCAGTAGAAGGACTTTTCCTGCTCATTTCAAAATGTTTGCTTCCAGGAAGTCTCAAAAACACTTTTGGCGGGAAGTTTTTCTAATTCCCAAAACTTTATGGTGAGAATAACTCATATATTGGTGTTCATCTTTTGAAATAGAAATGCACAATTTGTTTATGATTCATTTTTTATAATACCAGTCACCACGTTGGTAACCCTGGTGCTATCCTAGGCACTTTACCATTGGGAGTTGGGTCATCTAGACCCACTATATAGACAGAACTCTGAACCTTTTTTTCTTCAATGGTTGTGATCTTCACTGAATTGTCCATGGATTACATGGGAAATCTTTCCCACCTTTATCCACCTTTGTCATGGTAGGAGAACACCTCCAATGGAAGGGGGTCATCTAAGATAGCACAAGGGTTAAAAACACTTATGGATCAAATATGAGGCAGAAGTGGGTAAAATGCTTGATTTTTTTTTCCTGAATATTTTTTCCTCTTAAGCTGACATTATTGAGAACAAAAACTCACTAAATCACCAACTGATCATATTGTAGAAATCTGTATCTCATTAAAAATCACATTAAATATCCTTTAGTGGATTTTATCAAAGGTTTAAAGTCCCGCTCTGATCATCTTTTAATTAATTTTCATAGTTCCCAGTGGTCTTTTCATTATGAGTTTAGCCATAATCACAAAACCTGTCGTTTTCTAGGACGTAGTTTCTGCAGAGCAGCAGGAGTTCATTGGAAATTCCCCTCTGAGCTGTGGGGGACCAGTAGCATGGAGCCACCTAAGCACTTCCCTAACAAAAACAGACCAGGGAAAACAAAAAAGGCTGAAGTGCAGGGATCTAGTTTGTCTGCACGAGGATGCATCAGAATGGAGCAGAGCAAGGAGCTTGAGGCTTCGCGAGCTCATTTTCTTTGTCAAACTGCTTTTTTTGTCTGCTCCTGATTCACAACAATTTGAAAAAAGAAATGGAAAAAAATGCTACTTTGAGCTGAACTTTTATTAAATACAGTGCCTTGCCAAAGTATTCAGCCCCTTGAACTTTTCAGCCTTTTACCACATTCCAGGCTGCAAACATAAAGATAAACTGTAATTTTTTGTGAAGAATCACCAACAAGTGGGACACGATCATGAAGTGGAGCCAAAGTTATTAGTTATTTCAAACTTTTTTTTTAAATAAAAAACTGAAAAATTGGGCGTGCAAAAGTATTCAGCTCCTTTACTTTCAGTGCAGCAAACTCTCTCCAGATGTTCAGTGAGGATCTCTGAATGTTGAGCTGAAAGGCTAATGATGATAACAGAACCCCCTGGAGGTCATCAGGTCTCCGTAGAAATGCTGCTGCTCTGTGATCGTCTCAGAGGTCCGTTTAAAGCGCAGAGAGCATCACGGAGAACAAGGAACACCAGGCAGGTCTGAGGTTCTGCTGTGGAGACGTTTAAAGCCGCATTTGGATACAAAAAGATTTCCAAGCTTTAAACATCTTTAAACACACTGATGGATTGTGCAAAAGACCTGAGACTGGGGCAGAGATTTGTCTTCCAATAAGAGAATGATCCAAAATCTACAATGGAATGGTTCACAAATATATGACATGTCAGCATTTAGAAAGTCTGGACCTGGGTCGAAAGTGGAGCTGTGGAAGAATTGAAACTGCTGGTGGTGCTAGAAGAGTTATTTCTGCCCCCAATTTTTCTGTTTTTATTTTTTAAAAGTTTGAAATATCCAATACATTTTATTCCACTTCATGATTGTGTTCCACTTGTTGTTGATTATTCACAAAAAACAGTTTATCTTTTTGTTGCCTTAAATGTTGGCAAAAAGGCTGAAAAGTTCAAGGTGACTGAATACTTCATGCATGTAAGCTTCACGGATGGCATGGCGTAATTTAAATCTGCTGTCCCCTCTGCTCTGTTTAGGATGGTATTTTCCAAGAGGAGGTGTGAAATTACGCCAGCAGGATTCTAAACCGTTGTTTCTGAGATGGACTTATAAGTCACCAAATGCACGTTGTGGCCAACAAGCACAGAGTGAAGGTGAGTGACAGCAACGTTGTTTTACTAAAGCGTCAATGGAAGAGAGCACAAAAAATCAGTTTGGCGATCAGGAGGTGTGGCCTATTTTAAATTATGACCATTAGTCACAGCTGAAAAGTCCCACCACGACCGTGTGAGCCGTAATTAGATTCCTGAGGCGTTTAATGACTTCATCAAAGTTTGAAAAGAACAGGAAGAAGGTCTGATGGTGTCACGTTATCACAAGTGGAGCTGAAGAGTGGGGCCACGTACGACGCCAAGATAAAAGACATCGATGAGAAGGCTGACATCGCCCTCATCAAGATTGACACGCCGGTGAGGATGTGCTTCCTCTTCTTCCTCCCTTCCTTCTCTTCCTTCTCTTCTTATCCTCCCACTGCCACTCCTGTCTTTCCTCATCCTCAGTTTTCTTTCTTTTCCTCTTCCTCTCTGTTTTTTCTCCTTCCTTCTTTACAACTCAATTCACTTTATTTAGTGAGTTAGTCAGTTCACAGCTATGGTTGTCTCAAGGCACTGCACAAAACACAAGAAAAAATCAAACCAACTTTGCTAAGTTTTTACAAACTGTTGCTGGTATTTTGGTCCATTCCTCCATGCAGATCTCCTCTAGAGCAGTGATGTATTTGGTCCATTCCTCCATGCAGATCTCCTCTAGAGCAGTGATGTTTGGTCCATTCCTCCATGCAGATCTCCTCTACAGCAGTGATGTTTTGGTCCATTCCTCCATGCAGATCTCCTCTAGAGCATTGATATATTTGTTATTCCTCCATGCAGATCTCCTCTAGAGCAGTGATGTATTTAGTCCATTCCTCCATGCAGATCCTCTAGAGAGCAGTGATGTATTTGGTCATTCCTCCATACAGATCTCCTCTAGAGCAGTGATGTATTTAGTCATTCCTCCATGCAGATCTCCTCTAGAAGCAGTGATGTATTTGAGTCCATTCCTCCATGCAGATCTCCTCTAGAGCATTGATGTTTTGGCCCATTCGTCCATGCAGATCTCCTCTAGAGCATTGATGTTTTGGCCCATTCACTCATGATCTCCCTTTAGAGCAGTGATATTTAGTCCATTCCTCCATACCAGATCTCCTCTGAACAGTGATGTTTTTAGTCCATTCCTCCATACAGATCCCTTTAGAGCAGTGATGTTTTAGTCCATTCCTCCATGCAGTCTCCTCTACAGCAGTGATATTTTGATCCATTCCTCCATGCAGATCTCCCTTTAGAGCAGTGATGTTTTGGTCCATTCCTCCGTGTGATCCCTCCTCTAGAGCCGTGATGTTTGGGGTGCGTCGTTGGAGCAACGCTGAGCTTTCAACTCCTCTATCCAGAATTTTCCTCATGGGGTTGAGATCTGGAAACTGGCTAAACCACTCCAGGACCTTTTCAATAATTGTTACAAAGTCACTCATTACGTTGCAGACAGCGTGTGTTTGGAGAAGTTTGGTTATCATGCTGAAAGATATCATGTCCTTGCTGATGGAAGGAGGTTTTCAAATCTGGCCATACATGGCTCCATTCATTCTTTCCTTTGCATGGATCAATCGTCCTGGTCTTTTGCTGAAAAACAACCCCAAAGCATGATGCTTCCACCCCAATGCTTTACAGTAGGTTTGGTGTTCTTTGGATGCAGCTCAGCATTCTTTCTCCTCCAAAAAGTAGATCCAAATGTTCTCTAGCAGACAGTAGACGGTTCTGCACATGTACTGGCTTTAGCAGGGGACAAATCTGGCTGGGTTTGAGTCCTGGTGGTGTAGTGTGTTACTGATAGTGAGCGCTGTTACTTTAGTCCCAGCTCTCTGCAGGTTATTCACTGGGTCCCCGTGGGATTCTGGGATATTTTGCTCACCGTTGTTGTGATCATTTTACCCACGAGGTGAGATCTTTTAGCATTTGTTTGTGTAAACATGTCACGGTAACCATGTATCGCCTGATTTGCTGTTGCACAGGCAGAATTCGTGGTGACTTTGCATTTTTGATTTGTTGTGCAGGCCGATTTGTGGGTACTCCACTGTTCTTCATCCCTTTCTTCTTTCTCGTAAACGTAAAGTGCCTCCAGTTCCTTGTTATCCTGCTTCTATTGTTCTGCCCCCAACTCACTGTCCCTTCTACCTTTCTTTCTCCTGTTTTTCCTCCTCATCCTTTCATCTTCTGTTTCATCCTTTATGTCCTGTTGTTTTCCTTTCTCCTTTTTACCTCTCATATGCTGCCCAGCCTACTCTTTGGCCTTTTCCCGCTTGCCGTCCTCCTACTTTTCCGAAGTTTTACCCTCCTCTCTTTACTTCTATCCATCCATTCATTTTTTTAAATAACCCATTTTTTTAAGACCCACAAAGTTGCTGGAGCCTATCCAGCTACTATCGGACAAGGAGGGGTCACACCAGTTCATCACAGGGTTTTCCTCTTTTCCTTCCTCTCTTATGTATCTTTCTTTTCCTTGTCTTTTATGCCTTTCTTTTTCTAAACCTCCTGTTTCTCTTCCTTCTCTCATCCTCTTCTTTCTTTTTATCCTGCTGCTTCTCCATTCTCCATGCTTTTCTTCTCCTCTTTGTTTTCCCCCTCTCCTCATAGATGACTTCTCTCTCTTTGCTGATTTCATGTTTTGTTTGTCTGGTTTGAATTTGAGCTGCATTTTTGAGGCGAGGCCTCATCAGTGACTCACAGCAGCCTGCAGGGCTGACTCTCCCAGAACGTTCATGCTTTTTCTTCTCTAACAGTCATCGTTTGGGTTCCGTGAGACCTGGTTCATATGTCAGAAAAATGCTCAATATTAGTCAAGGAGTCACTTTCTACTCTGGTCAGATGTCTAAATGGCTACATTCAAATAAAACACTGGAGAATTTACTAAATAAATGAACAGTATTTATGGTGAGTTCATAGCTTTCTCACCACGGCTCTGATACTAAATGTATCTGTTTGAGATACTTTCTGATTAGAAGCGCCTCCTTTAAACTCTGCATCATTCAGTTTCACCATCTTTTGTATTCAAATCTTACCAAACACATCAACAGTCTGTGTTTAGATCAGTGTTTTTCAACCTTTTCTGAGCCACGGCACACTTTAACCTTAAAAGATCCTGGCACACCCAGCATCAAATTAAAAAAAAAGGAGAAACTCATAGTCTGGCTGATCTGCAGCCCTCCACAATCTCACATGCATTTTTGTGATAATTGTGGCAGAAAAAGCTAGAAGTTGCAGCTGTTTTTTCTAAAAGGTTGCAAATAAAGTTAATTGAAATATAAAACAATTTTGATGTATTACGTTGGTTTCAAGACATTTAACAACAGATCTCCTTGTGCGCTGTCACTCTCACAACCCAATGCATAAACACTGGTTTAGAGGATACGATGCAGAAGAGAGTCTAGCTGTGAATCCCAACATAGAACCAGAGTCTGGTTGGATGCAGCTGTCAGGAACTGGAGTGTAGGCCAAAACCCAAAAAGGATGAAACTAAATCAGCAAGCGGAAATGTCTGTGGGGAAACAAACGGCAGATGACCTGTCAATAGTAGCAATGTTTTGTTACCCTGCTGAGAACAACCAACAGAAAAGATGACAGCTGTGGATGATTGACATGAACCTGGAGTGACTGATAGAGGACAATACATGACCCACTGCAGAACTGAACCCCAAAAGGCTCACAGCAACAGTGTGGTAACATTAAATATGATTAATAATTCCAGCTGATGATTACCTGGATTAATCTTTATCCATGTTGATGACTCCATGTCTGAAGCAGATAAAGTAAATAATCTCCAGTATTTTATTGCTTTGATGTCTATGATAAGGTGAATGAACTCATGTCCACAATAATTTGTCGACATAATAAATTAAATCAAATAAAAAAATCAGCAGTTGTATCACTGTCACCTATAATAGCTGAGTAGTTATCTATTAGTACTTTATTTGATTTTCCTAAATTTCCGTATTGTTTAAAGGGGAAAAAAGTGTTTTACTGCCCTTTTCGTACTCTGAAGGCCTTACCTGTGCAGTGTTCAGGTGAGGATCATTGGTGGAACAAACCCGTCTTCATGTCCCATGCATCTGTTTCCATGCTCTCCCGCTAGCTTTACAGCCTCTCACATGCCCAAGCTAAACAGAGCAACAAAAATGGCGAACAATATTGGAGCCATCCAGCCGTACAGTTTTGATTCGGCTGCAGCTCAGAAGAGGAAAACAAAGACGTACGTGGATCTGTTGTGCAGTGTGGAAGGAATGGAGCAGGAGCTAGTAGCCCACCTTTGCACTCCCACCTACAAAGCTTTTCATTTTTTCATCTGCTCCTGATTCCCAGTGATTCGACTAAAGAAATTCTCAGAAGTGCAGTTTTAAGCGTAATGTTCTTTATATGTTCCCTCCATCATCAGAAAAATGCTACAAAAACACGTTAAAAACACCCAAAACCTGCTTTGCATTAATCTGTAAATCTCCCTTTGGATTTTCACGTTTGATGTTTGACCTGAGGCATCTCTAAAGGAGCACACACTTGCAGAGAAGTGGAGAGGCTCTGAAAAGTGTCTGGAAGGAGGACGTACTCTCGTCCTCTGACTTCAACTAAGACGCCTCTCTTTTTCTGACCTCTTTTCCAAACCTCAAAAGTCACATCAACACAGCAACAAACGTCCTCATTCTGGCAGGTCAGAGGAAATAAACTGTTTACCTGGCAGGTGTGAGCAGCTGCCTGACTGCAGACGAGCACCAGCACGCTCATGATCACCGCAGATGCTGTGTTTAAGGCCTTCAGGACATCTCAGTTGTAGTGATGCTGACACTAACATCACCCTCCACCATCTTCAGAGCTGTAGAATTGCAGATGAGGCTTCGCGTTTGAGCAGGAAGCAGGCATTTGACCTTTGACTTTTGAAAGAACTGGGAGCAGCCGATAAAAGCATCCTCAGAGCGCAGACTGGGCATGTGCAGAAAGAAGCAGCTGTGAGAGTTCTCAGAAGCCTCGTGGTGGTTTTTCACAGAGATCTGGCACTGATCCTGGATCGTGTCTGTCGACAGCTCATGATCCCATCATCTTCATTCTTTCTTTGGAAGTGTTTATAGGAAAAGCCTGAAGGCGCAGAAAAGCCTGGAGTGGGATCTAAACCCAAAAGCTGTCATGGCGAGATCAGACTCTGAAACATGAAAGAGTTTATTAGCAGAAATCTTTCTGCAGCTCAAACGTTTCTGCAATGAAACTACGAAATCTAAGGCCAGGTGTCCTCTTTCATTCACAAAAAACCTTTATGAAAACAACACAATTAAAGGCAGACTGTTAAGTCAGATTTAAAACGAAACAAACTCATGTTGCTTGAATTGAAATAGGAAAAAGTCAATTTTTCAGTTAATCTCTTAATGCAGAAATCAGCCGAAAGGTCTTCTTGACGGAGACGAACATTTTGAAATGGTTCAAACATCTGAAAGCATGAAGAATTGTGTTGAGAAATGTGCAGAAGAACCAGAACAGGATCTCAGTCTGAACTCCAGATGGTTCTTAGAGTTGGGCGTCCAGACCTTTTTCAAAGAGGACCAGATGTAGTGAAGTGAAATGTTTAAACAGGTTTTAAACACATTACATGCAAACAAACCACTTGATAAACATTTTGTTGCCATGACACTTCTCTCCTCACGTGGAAAATTACATTTTAATACATTTTACCAAAATTATTGTCAATTTTTTAATAGCATTTCTCATCTGATAGTTCCTCTGTAATACTTTCATTTACAGTACAGTACTTACAGTGTACTTAAGTGGTATTTACATGGTACTTATTGTGTTACTACTGGGTACTTTCTGTGTATTTACATGGTACTTTTTATGGAATTTACTGGGTACTTTCAGTGTGTTTACATGATACTTTTTATAGGACTTACTGGGTACTTACATGGTACTTTTTGTGTCTACTCTGTACTTACATAGTACTTTCTGTGTAATTATATTTATTTAGTTCATACCTATGTGGTACATACTGAGTATTTATAATATACTTACTGGGTATTTACATTTTGTGCAAAGGTGTCTTTTGTAGTACTTACCACATGTAAGAACAAGGTAAGTACAAATAAAGTACCTTGACCTTTAGGTCTGCACTCAGCTGCATGTTTCTGGTATTTACCATGAATTTACAAAACTACCCCTTAGTACACTGGAAACTGGACAGTAAAGAAAGTCAGCCCTATTTCCACTCTATTACATGGTACTTTCCAGTAGTACATGCACAGGTATGTACGTATACCTTCCTGTGCAGTGTACATACACATACAGTCTTCTGACCTTCAAAGAACAATGCTAACTTGTTGGTAAAGTTGAAGTAACTGCATTGTAAAAACATATTCTGATCTGATTACTTCTTGTAACATGAGGCAAATTTAAAGACAAAACAGGACAGCAGAGAAAACAACAATCTTTAATATCCTTATTCTAATTTCCTTTTTTCAATAATGCTTTTTAGTACTTTTATTGTTGTTGTTTTTTGTCTTACTTTGTTCTTGTTTTAAACCATTGTAATTCCTGCCTTCATTGTAGCGCTTTGAGATTTTACCCAAAATATAAAGCACATTCTAAATACAATTTATTATTATTATTATTATTATTATTATTATTATTATTATTATTATTATAATCAGAGTGTTGATACAGAATGATTCACACACTCCTTTTTAAAATAAGATTTTTCCCCCCACTGTGAAAACAGGAAATGGCCCCAGATCCTCACCTTCTCCAGCCAAAGTCATGTCTGCAATATTTGCAGTCAAATCTATTGTATTTTGTCTATATTACACTGGGACATGTGAAGATCGTGATTTTTGTCCGTCGAAATTCTTTCAGCAGAGTTTGGTAACGGTGCAGGACTTCTTAAGGGTTTATAACAACAAGAAAAATCACAATACAAGTTCAAATGAACATAAAAAGCATAACGACTTTGATGAAGTACAAAGTATATTTTAGTTATTTAATCATTTCTGTAATGAGTTTGATAAATATCTGTGAATTCTTTAGTGCTTTGACTGCAATGCTTGAAATCAATCTACAGAGAGTGCAGACCTTGGACCTTTTACAGTTACAGTTTCATTGTACTTAAGGGGTAGCTTCTGTGGTAAATTCATGGTAAATATCATGAAACTTTTTTTTTTTTATACACTGTATTTTATCCCACGAAGGGAAATTCTTTCCGCATTTGACCCCATCCTTGGGAAGCGGTGAGCTGCAGCGAAACGCGCTCGGGAGGCAGTAGCGTCAAGGGTCTTGCCTAAGGACCCTCACTGGTGATGTTAACTGCTCGCCATTGATGCTGTGTACCCCAGTACCATTGCTCATTTCCCTCAGAGATGAACCTGGTTACCTGCATGGTAGCTTCCCACCTTACCAACCGAGCTACCCAGCCACTAGAAACATACAATGAGTGCAGACCTAAAGGTCAAGGTACTTTATTAGTACTTACCTTGTTCTCACATGTGGTAAGTACCACAAAAGACACTGTTGCACAACATGTAAATACCCAGTAAGCATATTATAAATACCCAGTATGTACCACATAGGTATGAACCAAATAGTACCACACAATTACACAGCAAGTACTATGTAAGTACAGAGTAGATGCAAAAAAGTACCATGTAAGTACCCTGTACTTACATGGTACTTACCCAGTAGTTACACAATAAGTACCATGTAAATACCACTTAAGTACACTGTAAGTACTATACTGTAAAAGAAAGCGTTACCAGTTCCTCTTGATTTTGAACTCCTTGAAAACAAGCAGAGTCTCTTGGCATATCAGGCTGACAGTTTTATTGTTTTACATTGAAAAAACAAAACACTGTCAATTACAGTTGATGTTTAGAAGTGAGCTAGAAAGTATCACAGAAGGGTCACACGACCGGTTCACAAGAGCTTAGGATGCAATTTTGCCGACCACAATCAGGAAATCATGCAGTTTATAGAAAAAGCTGGGGGTCATATATTGATTTTATGACGCAAGCCTGCGGGCCGGTGAGCATTTGAACACAGGCTGCATTCAGGCCATGAGCCGGACTTTGGACATGCCTGGGTGGTATTCCAGGAAGCAGGTTTAAACTACTCTGACTTCGCCTGAACTCTGGCTGAAATCCGCCTGAACTTGCTTACTCTGAGTATGTCGGTTCCAAAAGACCGGATATAAGTTAGTTACACCTACTTCATTGAATTAGTTTGAATGAAAGTAAAATAACTGTCTGAAAACTACGTGTTATTTTTAAACTGACTTAACAACAAAAATGATTTATCTTAACTGAAGCAAATAATTAAGTTAGATCAAAGTAAAAAGTTTCTCTTTCCAACATCCATATGTGGTCTTATCACCCTCTCACGGTGGAAAAAGTATTATCTGAGCTTCATCCACTAAATCATCTTCAAATGGATTGCCATGCTGCTTCACCTCTCTGAAAACAAACTAACCTTCAACTAAACCTGCTCCAGACCAGGTAATCAGTTGCTATGGCAACTGATGCTCTGAACTGATGCTCTGAACATTACCTGGTCTGGAGCAGGTTATGTTAAGAGCATCAGTTGCTATGGCAACTTGACCTACCCTGAAACATACCTCCATTTCTGGAACCGAAAGCTGAGGTTATCAACTTCCTTAGCCTCAAACTTACCGTGGGAGCTAGCATAACCTGATTCCTGGTCTAGGAGGATCTGGTGAAGAATAACATGAAAAGTAATCTGACTTTAAAACAAAAACCACAGAAAGATCATTGATATAAAAATGTGTTTATTTATAAAAAACAACAACAATGGCTTAAAAATGAGAAGCAAAAGGCTTCAACTAGGGTCAACTATGAGCCAAAATGACAAACAAAACTCACCTATGTCAAATCCTGAAGTCCTTACCTGTCGTGAAAGAAAAGAGAAAACAATGACAAACAGGACTGAACAGGAGAAAACAACGTACTACAGAAAATGGCTCATCGCCTTTACAGCTTCACTTTAAATACAGTCAACAGCAAACAAAAGACTGCACTGCTAAAGACTGCTCTCAGTTAAAACCGAGTCCTGCAATCAGACGCAGGCGAAGCGCTCCGAACCTACGAACCAGCGCAACAATCAAATTCAGCAATCTTTAACTTGAAACGCTGCCGGAAAATAAGTGTGGATCAACTGAAAATGTCTTTAACGCGGATCAGTGTTAAAGCCGCGTTGTTCTGTTGATCCACGCGATGAGCGGTGAGAGCGGAGGCCTGAGCACCTCATCTGACCGCACGTCACTGGGTGCTAGGTCATAGCCTCAAAGTGATCAGGGCTGATCACATTGATAGACCCCCGTCATGGATTTGCCTGCAGCTGTGTGTGGAGGAGCAGTGGGTGTGACCCGGCTCAGATGAGTTCATCTCCTCACCCTTCACTTCAGTTTGATCTGATTTAGCTCTGAAAGAAACCGCTCTGTTTAGAACATGAAGACTTGTTTATATAGTGGAGGGGGGTGGCAGCCAGAGTTCAAGATGATACTGAGCACACACCCCAGAGCATGAACGTGATAATGAGAAGAGAACAGGAGCGATTAGAGAACACAAAGGAGGTCCAGGTTTCTCTGTTCTCTTTCACCTCCTGGGTTTGTAATCTGTCCTCTCAGAAGCTGCTCATTTCAGATGAAGACAGTCAGCCCTGTTTTCCTGCAGCAGTAGCTCTCTGTGAGTAGGGTTATTTACAGACAAGCACACTCATGTGGTAGAAAAACAACATTTTAGCAAACGCTCCTAACACGTGTGCACACAAGTGACCTTTCTTCTGTTTTGAATGGCTGAAGGAGCTTTTGGAGCCTGGAGTGGAAACGTTTTGCGGAGCAGAAGGTGGCTGGCCCTCATCTCACCTCCTTCATGTCCTATCATTTCTTACCCAAGCCCCAAAGTGGAGATGGGGTTAGCGTTGAGTAACTTCCCTGAAGGAGGTTATTTAACAGAGGAAATGAGCCACACATGTGTCTGCTGGCAGCGCTGCACAAACGCACAAAAGCAGCCGGTTGTCATGCTCCCAGGGGAGCAGACACAGCAAACCATCGCTCCAAACATCTCTTGCCACACTCCTCTTCCCCACGGCACGTCCCGGCCTGAACCAGGTAAGTGTGAGGAGAAGGGGAGACTTCTCCAGCAGCAGAGATCAGTGCTGCTGCTTCAAAGGGGACATAATGTGGGACCTGCAACATGTTGTGCATGTGCTGAGCATGAAAACATCTAGCAAATTCACTTCTCACAGCTCTGAGAGAAAAAGCAGTCTGTGGACGTTCTAGTGACAACAGGACTGACGCTCAGGGAGCTTTACGCTGATGTTCATTGTCCAATGACAAGGCAGTTCTTTAATGTCCCACTCTGGTCATACTTTTCTAGGACATAGTTTCTGCAGAGCAGCAGTAGTTCCCTAGAAATTCGCCTTGAGTTGCCGGCGAGACCGTTGGCCTGGAGCAACCACGCCCCCCTTCCCCTCCCCATTGCTGAGAGCTTTCTGTTCACACACTCTCCCCCTCACAACCTCTCCACTAACATCAGTGATGCAACAAAAATGTGGAGCAGTATCGTAGCTAACCAGTTTAAATCCAGATTCCAGTTCAGACAAGGAAAATAAGACGTTCATGGATCCATATTTGTCTGCAGGGGATGCATCAGAATGGAGCAGAGCTGGGAGCTTGAGGCCCGCCAAGCATATTTTCTACGTCACAAATAAGCTCTTTTTCCAACGGCACTTTTTTCGTCTGCTCCTGTTTTAAAATGATTTGAATAACGAAATACTCAGAAGTGCCATTTTAAGCTTAATGTCCTTTATAAATGTCCTCCATCATCAGAAAATGTCCACAAGTTAAAAACACCAAAAGCAACATTTTCATCCGAGTGGGTCTTCAAAGGAAACCAGCAATCAAACAAGGGGAAGATATTTAGGTGGGGGTGTGATTCGTTTAGTAGACTTCTTGAAGCTCACACAGGAGAAAAGAATGTCAGAATAGCTTTATTTTTCACTCTACAATTAAGCCTACTAGCCATTTAACAGCAACTCTCTTCTTAAGAACAAGATTTGCAAAAAAAATTCTGTCTGTGAATTTACAGGGCTGAGACCATTGGCTGTATAATGAAGTGGACTGAAGCCCGAGTGTTGACACCATCATGAAAGCAGCTCGCCAGCCAGAAGTCAGATTTAGAGGCTATTTTTCCGTGACACAGAGAGTTGGTCCAAGTCTTCATTTCTATGGCAACTACTATCACCAATCAGGAGTGAGCTTGTCGGAAAGCCACACCCTTTCCACTGGAAGAGGACTCTGGAGAATCTGTCAATCAAGCAATGAGAGACATTCAAGGTGGCTTTTACTGAGGCATCTGATTGGTCAGTTTATAACTTTAATACCTTGCAATAAAGAAATAATATTATGAAAAAATAAGAATCATAAAGAACATTATAAAAAAGGTATCAGATCAAGAACGGTTCTTCATTGAGTAACAGCTGTTTTATTTCTCTATAGAAGTCTGTGGCATTTTGGCTTCTTGGCGCCCAGCAGAGAATACTTCCTGTTTGGAGCACTTAAAGGGGAGGGTCCTGAGTCAGTTCTCTTATACAGCCATGATAACGTCACTGATCTACAAACATTTCCCATCTCCAGGATTTCAGCTCTGTGTTCATCACAGAATCCGGTGTCAGACCGTGGAACAAGAGAACAAAACCATGAAGCTCAGGGGAAGAGAGAGTCTGTCTGCCATCACTACATCTCCCATGATGCATTGGGTTAAAGTGACAGCATCTCAGCGTACAATGAGTCTTCCCTGTTAAACGTCTGCAACCACAACAAACACATCACAGTTTTTCAATCTTCTTGATGAAATCAGAGGTCAGAGGTCAACAGCTAAGTTCTCCTTCAGGTTTGTGTTTCTTAACAGCCAAACATCCCGGAGTTTGGTCCAAGTCATCTTTACAACTGAAACACTTTTCTAGAGCGTCTGGATTATTTTAGATGTTAAACTTAAAAGAAATAATAACAACATTTAAGAAACAGGATTAGGTAGAAACAGACTGCAATTAAACTAAAGTGGAAACAATTTAATCATCAAATAAAACATTTTTGTTAAAGTTTTCCAAAGACTTCATCTTCAGTTAAGACAAGAAAAACTAATAAAACTTCAACATCTTCACTGTTGGTGGAGCTACAGAAAACATCAATATAATGTTTGTCTTTTTGTGTAAAATGTATCAAACATATTGTGATTATGTTGTTCAAAAATTACAGTTGCCTTTGCACCAACATTGAAATAAATATAAAAATAAATATTTATTTAGAAAGACTATATTTGTTTTTTTGTGAGGTTAGATAAAATTGTTAATAAACTGGAGTAAAAAACAACTAACAGGGTAAAAAGTCAAATAATTTAGTTGAAAAGTATTACCTAACTACGCCAGCCTTTGTCGATCTTTTAGAAAAAACAGCTGCAGCTTCCAACTTTTTCTGCCACAATTATCACTCAAACACACGTGAGATCATGGAGGGGCTGTAGATCAATACAGACTCTGAGTTTCTCCTTTTTTACATTTTGGATGCTGGTGTGCACTGCAGGATTGATGTCAGGATAGAAGTGTGGCTTGGCTCAGAAAAGGTTGAAAAACGCTGTCCTAGAGGGCAGTAGAGGTGATGTCCGGGTGGAAGCTGTCTCTGGTGATGTTCTGCAGGGTTTACTGAAGTGGGGGCTGTAGATGTCAAGCAGAGAGCTTCTCTGCTGCATTAGGGGTGTCAAGGACAACATTCAGACTCTGCCAATAGTTATCAAAGAGAAATACTGTAAAAAGAGCAGGAATAATGTCAAAAGGGATCAAAACAAGGATGGAGATGATGATGATGTGTGGCAAATGTCCTCTCCTCGACTCCTTATCAGCATCAGCTTGGTAAAGATCTGCTCCAATCTGCGATGTCTTCATCGTCCTCCCACAGAACAAGCTGCCCGTCCTGCTGCTTGGCCGCTCCGCAGACCTGCGACCCGGAGAGTTTGTGGTCGCCATTGGGAGCCCGTTCTCCCTGCAGAACACTGTCACTACAGGCATTGTCAGCACCACCCAACGGGGGGGTAAGGAGCTGGGTCTACGGAACTCTGACATGGACTACATCCAGACGGACGCCATCATTAACGTGAGCTCCACCCACATCGCGTCCCTGAGGATCCTTCAGAAATTTCTGACTGCAGCTTCTCCCTGTTTTCTTTCAGTATGGAAACTCGGGGGGGCCGCTGGTCAATCTGGTGAGTGATGTTCATCTGAGCAGAAGATGGATTCTGACATTCAGAGTGTGACGCTGTGATTGGTCATTAAGAATCGTGACGCAAACAGGAACCCTATGGGTGCAGACTTGTTCCTTCCTGTATGTTTGTGCAGTGAAGGTCAGTGAAGGTCAGTGAAGGTCAGTGAAGGTCAGTGAAGGTCAGTGAAGGTAAGTGAAAGGTCATTGAAGTCAATGAGAGTCAGTGAAGGTCAGTGAAGGTCATTGAAGGTCAGTGAGAGAGAGTCAGTGAAAGGTCAGTGAAGGTCGGTAGTCATTGAAGAAGGTCAATGAAGGTCAGTGAAGGTCAATGAAGGTCAATGAAGGTCAGTGAAGGTCAGTGAAGGTCAGTGAAGGTCAGTGAAGGTCAGTGAAGGTCAGTCCAAACTGTCATCTGAAGATGACTGGGTTCTACGAATCACTGGTTTCCAACTTCCATGGGTCGAGTCAGGGCAGCAGGTCATTGTTTTCTGAGCAGATGGTTTTATGTCCTTCTGCAGTCCTGGACTAAGGGTGGTGTTTACTTAATTCTTCTTTCTATTTACACCTTAGAGCGAAAATTTGACACCCACCCAAAATCTAAAAACTTACAAAATCATTACCCGATCAAAATGAATTATTAGGCAAAGTGAGCAGCACATGTTCATGGATTGATAATACCTCTGATGCACACTGATTGCGAGGATTAACCACACCACGGATGTGTGCAGTAAAACACAGAGACTCTGCTTTGATCTTATTCCTGACCGTCTTTTTGTTGCCTGAGTGTCGTTCTGTTTTCTGCCTTGTGGCTCTGCAGGACGGGGAGGTGATTGGTATCAACACCCTGAAGGTCACGGCCGGGATCTCCTTCGCCATCCCGTCCGACAAGATCCTGCAGTTCTGGCAGAGTCTCCGCGACGGAAACAGGCCAAAGGTTTGTCTCGTCAGCCACAAGCTTCTCTCAGCTGAAAACACGTACAAACCTGCAGCAGGCTGTCAGGCAGGAGCCCAACAGGAGAAAAGAAAGAATCTACTGCAGTAGTTCTATCCAATAAACACAGAAAATCAGAGAAATCCTGGAAATGAGCAGTTTATGAAACAGTTAAGGTGAGTTTAGACCAAAATCCAGGGATTTTGGTGATTCCCATCAAACATTGAAGAACCTTTAGTAATGAAATGATTATAAGCATTTAAGAAAAACAAAGAAGTTCCATTAAGTCCATCTTGCTTGGAAACAAAGTTTTACACAATGACTGCGGAGTTCATGTGACCAGAGACTTGGAATAGAATAGAATGAATAGAAATAGAATAGAATAGAATAGAATAGAGAGAATAGAATAGAATAGAATAGAATAAGATAGAATGACTACGGTCCATACAGATTAGAAAAAATAGAAAAACAGCAGGTAAAAAAAATGTGTGGCTACACTGCAAAAACAGGCCCTGGAGTTTGTCAATTCCACACCTCATTAGCAACACTACTTGAAATCTGCCAATGAGGTAAGAAAAATGGTCTGAACTAGAATTCTTAGCCCTTGTGCTTTCCCCCTTTAACATTGGGAGTTGGGTCATCTAGACCAGTGTTTTTCAACCAGTGTGCTGCGGCACTTTTACATGAAATTACCTCATTAACTGATCTAAAAACATTTTCCATCCTCAGGATTTCAGCTCGTGTTCATCCAAACAGGCCCTGATAAAACACTGAGTAGTTAGGAATATGAAAGATGATAAAATTATTTTTTTCTTTGTGTTTATTTAATTCTATTAAAGACATTTTGATAAGAATAGCTGATGCTTGATTTTGGCTGCAGCTAAAGCTCTGTTTTTGGAAAAGTCCCGCCCCTTTAACTGTCTCCACCAATCATTCTTGGAGTCTTAATCATATGTCATCAGTCTGACCAATCAGAAGTGGTTAAAGTCTTCACTTCCTTGTTCTGATTCTGCTCATAAAGTCTCTCAGTTCCAGCAGAAATACCAGTTAAAGCTCGTCTTCAGCGGTTTAGCTTTCCACAGAATCCGGTGTCAGACCGTGGAACAAGTGAACAAAACAATGAAGCTCAGAGAAGAGAGTCTGTCTGCCATCACTACATCTCCCATGATGCATTTGGGTTAGGACAGCGCCTCAGCTCAATGAGGTGTCTTGTTAAACATCTGAAACCACAACAAACACATCAAACAGTTTCTAAATCTTTTAACTTAACTTTTAGTAAATCTTTTAGAAAATTCTTTTGTGATCTTCACTGGTGTCCATGGATTACATGAAATCTTTCCACCTTTATCCACCTTTGTCATGGTAGGGAGAACACATAATCTTGCGGGGGTCTTAGGATAGCACAAGGGTTAAGAAAGAAATTCTAATCACTAAAAAATGTTCTCAAAGTTAAAGTCCCATTAGCTTTCACACACAAAGGTGTGTGAAAATTGTGCTCCGCATTTGACCCCTCCCCTGGGGGAGCGGCAGACACAGCTGCGCTCGGGAACCTGTTTTTCCTTGCATTTCTTGCATTTAAATTCAGATTCAATGTAAACAGTTTGGATCCAGGAGCAGGTGAAATGGTTTCCACATCCCAGGATTAATTGGACCTTCACTCCAGACAGATGAAGAGACACAGCTGCAGATCTAATCAAAGTGAGCTGTTATTAATGTAAATCTCCATGCTCTGCAGGTAAAACACTGGCAAAGAAGAAATACATCGGCGTCAGGATGATGAGTCTCACTCTAACGTAAGTTCTGCTCCCACTGATGCTTTCAGAAAACATCGTTGTAACTAGAAATGAGGTTCTGCAGGAAGGATGGAACCAGAGGAACCTGCCGGGCTGAGACTCTGCAGAGTGAAGCCTTTTCCTGTCCTCTGATGGTCTTTCAATCACTCCTGCTCTTTCTGGAGCTTCATTGTGTTCTTCTGTGTGAGAAAGTTCCCAAACTGTAACATCAGCTGGACTCAGTCCCACACAGGAATCAGGCCTCCAGGAAGCAGAGCTGCCTCAGGCTTGGCGTCTTACATCCCATCTGCTGACTGGAGGAAGTTCGCGGCCGCCCGTTTTCAGGGAGGGAGCAGGTTCTCAGGAACACAGAGGACGCGTCCACACATTTATCTCCTTTTCTCTGCCGTCAGGCTGGCGAAGGAGCTGAAGGCGCGACACCCGGACTTCCCTGACCTCACCTCTGGCGCCTGCGTGGCAGGTCATCAGTCGGACTCCGGCCGAGGCGTAAGTGTCGGCAGCCACACATATCAGTCAGGACCTTTCTCCATCTCTGCTTCTGTGCCAGAAAAACACAAACAGGCGCTGTGGAAGTCACGAGCCTCTCTGGAAAGATTAGCCCCAGGGCAGATTTTTAGGGATTCCAGGAAAACCACACAGCATACAGCTGAGAAAGCAGCAGCCTTTTCTCTGTTAGCACCTCCATGACTGGAGGTTTGAACTTTGGTTTGAAGGTTGGGAATCTTTGCTTTCAGGTTTTTGGAAACCTGCTTCAGTCGAGCAAAACTAACAGCCCTTTTTAGAGGATTCTCATTCTGCCAATTCGGTTTGTATGCTTTTAGGAAGATCATGTGACATCCGCTTGCCCAGCCAACCGGTGACTCCACCTGTCAGAAAACAGCTGGTACAGTGAAATCAGAAACATATTGCAGCTGATGTTTTGACCTGCTCGATCCAGAGCTGGAGCTAGAAAGCTAAGACTTCATGAAGGAGCAGAACATTCACAAGTCAGTCAGACGGATCCAGAGAGGACCGGCATGAAAGTGTGAGGAGAAAGCCAGCTGGCAGTCAAACCCCCCCTGGAAGAGGAAGGGCAGAACATCCCACAGTCCCGCCTTTAACATCCCTGCAGCCTTTAACAACTTCAAGGCAGCGTTCCAAGTCTGGCTTCGTTTGTGATTCTATATTTAGATGACCGGCTGCAAAGCCCCAAAATACAGCAGTTTGAAATGCTATGAAATCTATTCTGCACAATAAGGCTTCTGTTACTTATCAACTCAGTTTAATTCATTCTTGTTAATCCTGTTTTACTACGTCAAAAGATAATCCTCAGTGAACATTATTACACTTTCTTTACCTCAAACCAGCTGGAATCAGTTTCTTTCACACAGCAAAGGTTTGTTCCATAAACGTGGCGTATTTTGTTCTGAATTGATCACATTGAAAGGGAAGAAAACGGCCGATGATCTGGAATTTCTTGGTGTTTTTCTTAGAACACAACAAAAAACCAACTCAATGCTTTGACGTGTGCATCATCTAGTTAGCACATGTAGCAGAGGGATGTTTTAGATCATGAGTGGAGCTTACAGATGTGCTGCACGGGGGTTCAGACTACAGCTTTGGATGTCGAGTCCTTCTGTCTGAGACAGAACTGGAACCTTAAACTCAGGAACTTCTCTATGAGGTGTCATCAGAGTATAGATGTGTATACAGCTTGATATCACGATGATGAATTTGTGATTTACTGTACGCAGGCCTACTTTATAGTTCATGGGTCAAAATGACCCATAGGGCAATCTTCCCTAGACGTGCAGTGGTAAACAGTCCACATGTAAACAAACCAAAGCAACACTGATTCTAATAACTGAGCCTCATTAAGGAGTCCTAACATTAAGTTAGAAAAGGACGGGTTTAGCCATTTTTCTACCATTAAACATGTTAACCCTTGTGCTATCCTAGGCACTATAATGTTGGAGTCATCACAGACCCACTAGACAGTGCTCTGAACCTTTTTTCTTCAATGATTTGTGATCTTCACTGGTGTCCATGGATTACATGAAATCTTTCCACCTTTATCATGGTAGAGGAACACCTCCAATGCTGGAAGGGGGTCATCTGGACCCACAAGATAACTGCAGATTTACTGGGTCACTTTTTACCCACACGAGTTGAATCAAGTTTGTCTGAATTAGTAAAAGATTCAGTTCTGAAGAGTCCTGACAAAGCAGTAGTTTAAAGAATGAAAACACGTTGGTCACATCTGAAAATGCCTTCAGAATTCTTGATTTGACTCCTTTATTTACATTGTTTGGTGAAATTATTTCCACATTTCGACATTCAGTGGTTTCTGTGCCTGCAAATGTGGGCTGTCTGGGAAAAGCGATCCAAAGAGGTCAGCTGGGTCGGTCCTACATAAGGAGCATCAGACGGACTCCTATGAACTACTGACCCATGAAGGTTCTTCCTTAGCACAATCCAATCAGCGGAGGAAGACCCGCCCACCTTATTAGCATATTATGATTGCAAAACAAAGTAATGTGGGACTGTGGAAGCGCAGGACTGAAGCGATGAAGCTCCTCAGCTGCCGTGTCTGTCTCTGCAGGGCGGGGCTAAAGGAGAGGGACGTCATCATCAGCATCAACGGCGAGCACATCACCTCGGCCAATGACGTGAGCACCACCATCAAGCGAGAGCAGAATTTGAGGATGGTGGTGAGGCGCGGCAACGAGGACGTCATGCTGACCGTTATCCCAGAGGAGATCGACCCTTGACCTTTGACGATGACACGCCGTCAGCATCCACCAATCAGGGGCTAGAACTGAGAAGCCCTGCAGCTTTCTGTTTCACACCCGGCGTTCTTCACTCCAAAACTGAAGCTGCACTTTTATGTTCCTCTCAGCTCCATTTACCTTCCCCCCCTCACAGGCCTGACTCTCCAGCGCCACCTGTGGCTGCTGCAGGTGAGCGCAGGTGTCTTCCACCGATAACTTCCTTACAGTTTTGTGCCTTTGTATTTGAAGACAATGTTTTTCAAAGAAGAGAATAAAGTTATTTTTAAACACATTGCTTTCCTGAATCCTGTCAGTCTCAGACTTGGGGGCGGAGCCTATCAGTATTTTGATTGACAGCAGTGGCGTTGACTCTCCAGGGCTTCAGTGAAGCGTTTTAGAATAATCCTGATTCCAGCAAACATCACTTTAATGATGTCCGTCACATGGCATGCTTCACTACTGTGTGACCAGAGTAACACAGGACTTGTGTAAAAGTAATGGATTACTTTTGCATAACAATAACAAATACACTGTAATCTATTACTATTTGAAAGTAGTTTGCTGTCAGTAAATAATTATAGGAAGCGCAGCTCCTTAGGACCACCAACCTGATGGTTGATCTCCCACCAACCGTTCCGTTTGCTTCTGCAGGACAGACGCAGCAGGTTACAGACGAGCGTGAACATTACCGCCAAACATCTCCGCCTCCTTTGACCAAGACCGCTTTAAATGGACAGAAACCGTCTGAGGCTTCACTCTAACAGAGTTTAGTGTTTGCTGCACCTCAAAGCAGAGAAACCAGGAGGAACCGTGAAGAACCACACATGACAGACAAAAGGAGCGTCAGTGCAGCGCCACCTCCTGGCGACACAGGTTAGTCTTTAGCTTTGCTGCACACACGGCGTCTGGGCGGTCTGCTCGCTCGCGGCTGCTGCGCCGTTCTTCAGCACGACCAGAGGCAGGGCACTCAGCAGAGCGGACTCCAGCTTCTGCTCCAGAGCATCCAAGCGACGGTCCAGATGCTCCTTCAGCCTCCTCTCCATCTCCTCCAGCCGCCGCTCCATGGCTGAATCCAGCTTCCTGCAGAGAGGGGAAAGGTTGACTTGGAGGCGCTGCAGCGCCGTCTACTTCACTTCAGGCGCTAAAACGTTTGATGCAACCCTGGATGTAAGGGTGGATGAGAACGGCTGCATTCCTTCACCGTGTCTGAGCGGCGCTCCTCACAGCAACGCTCCACACACTGAGCCTGCTGGGAAATGGCACCAATTGTTCCTCCCCGCCCCGCCCCCCCACACACATTTCAGTGGCAAAATTCTGACCGACCCACCCTGCACGGTCTGACCTCAGAAGAAGACTGGGACGCTCTGTTCATCAGAAACAAAGAAATGCTTTCTGCTCTGACAGACACCCCCAATCTACACAATTCATGGGGGGGGGGGGGTCACACTGTCTGGGTGTGAGAGACCAGGCTGTGTCCAAATTCCCTCAATGCTCGCTACGCCCTAAAAGACTGCAGCGGGACATTCAGCTCTCAGGATTTGATCCTTTGCTGATTTAGATTTGCTCACCTAAAAAGAAACCAACTGTCCGTCATCCTCACTGTATGGAAATAAGTTTTTCATCCGTCTCGCCAGAACGACTAAGTACTTTGTGGTCAAACTCTTCTTAGCAGCACAGAGGTTTCTGCACATATCAGGAATTTCCTTTACAAATGCTAACAGCTAGTTAGCATAGTAGCTAGCGTTGTACCATGATAGCGTCAGTGTGTCACCACACCGCTGTCTCCAAATCAACACTTTTTATGAAACTCTCTTCTGCTGGCAAGAGTCCAGCAGGTTCATCCTCCCGTTCTGTGTGCATGCTGTTAAAAACGCCACGTCTGGCTGCTCCATCAGAGGCTACGCTTGTAAATATTGCTGCCATTTTCATGTCTGCTCGTTGTGAGAGGTGGCGTCCACTTTACCCCCAAGACCAGAGCCCCAGAAGAGCAGAGAGCTGGGAAAAGGCAAAGCAAATCTCCATTTCCCCTAGAGAAATAAATCGTCTAAGACAACAAACTGGTATTAATCAACAAAATGGATTTATCGCCTGACCCTACATCAATGCACATTGGCATTTTGCAAAGGCTTCTGGGACATTGGAATTGTAGTTTTGAAGACAGCAGTGAAGGAGTTCAGACACAAGCAGCGTTCCTGTGAGCTCATCTCTGACATAAACCCAGGTTCTGATGATACCAGCTCTAACGATGATCTAGTCAGGGCACAGAAACAACAGTGCCGCAGAGCTGAGCGAAAGTGGCGCAAGTCAAAACTCCAGGTTCATTATGAAATGTATAAGGGGGAGTTGTACGCTTACAACCAGATCTTATGCAGAACAAGGGAAAGGTACTTCTCTGAAATCATTGGAAGTTGCAGCAGTAACTCTCGTGTCCTGTTAACAACAGTAAACAGATTAACTAACCCTCCAACCCAGCTACCAATAGAACTGGTTTGCACACCTAAATGTAATGAGTTTGCTGTATTTTTTAATGACAAGGTTCAGGGCATTAAAAAAGCCATCAACTCCACAACACATATAACTATCCAACGGCCACCTACTCACTCTAAGCTGACTCACTTTGTACCTGTCACTGACCAAACTGTCCAAGAGACCATCACCCGTCTGAGCTCGTCTACATGCTGCCTTGATGTGTTACCCACTAGATTTCTAAAGTCTGTGCTGAACAGTGTGTTGCCATCAATTACTCAAATAGTTAACATGTCTCTTCAATCTGGAATATTAAAAACTGCAGTAATTAAACCCCTCCTGAAGAAGAGCGGTCTTGATCCCACTGTACTGAATAATTACAGACCTATCTCTAATCTGCCATTTTTAGGAAAAGTCCTTGAAAAAGTTGTCTACCAACAGCTCACTGACTTTCTCTTATTAAACAATTCATTTGATGTTTTCCAGTCAGGTTTTAGACCCCATCATAGCACAGAAACTGCTCTTATCAAGGTAACCAACGACATCCACCTGAACACTGATGATGGCAAAGTCTCTGTCTTAATCCTGCTAGACCTGAGTGCTGCCTTTGATACTGTTGATCATGGGATCCTTTTGCACAGACTCCAAGACTGGGTTGGCATCTCTGGATCTGCCCTAAGTTGGCTCAAGTCTTATCTAGAAGACAGGAAATATTTGGTTGAAATTGGGAGTTGTGTCTCAGACTACATGGCCTTGACTTGTGGTGTGCCCCAGGGATCGATCCTGGGACCCCTTCTCTTCAACCTCTACATGCTGCCACTAGGGCAGTTAATACGCAGTAATAACATATCTTATCACAACTATGCAGATGATACTCAGATCTATGTGTCACTGAAAACAGGTGAATATGGGCCGGTGTATTCACACAGCCACTGCCTCCAACAGATCAGCGCGTGGATGCAGAACAACTTTCTCCAGCTAAACTCAGACAAGACCGAACAGGGGTTGACATAGCCCAGAAATTTGCACTGGCCCATAGGGCCAGTAGTTTTTGAAACTTACTGGCCCTGCCTGAAAGTTACTGGGCCGACACCGCGCATAGCGGGACCCGCCGCTCCGCAGGTGCTTGCAACTTTAGGGGGGTCCGGGGGCATGCCCCCCCGGAAACTTTTAATATGGTGCAATTTGAAGCATTCTGGTGACATCACTTATTTCTACACTTTTCAATGACTGAAAATGGACCATATCAAACTTAAATCTGCTCTAGTCTGTTTCAGATGTTTTGAAGAGAGCACTGCAGTGTAGTAGGTAACACTAGTTCAGAAGTTTTCATGGTGCTTCTAACGGCAAATATCGCAATAAATCATAAACCTTAAATGTGTTAAAACAATCTAATGGCAGCTTGAACCATTTAACGAATCAAATAAATCCCTTAATGCATTTGACCAATCGGATGGACGCCTTCACATTGTTGACCAATCAGATGGAGCCCTGTTATGTTAGATGTTTGTAACCTATGTCAACGAGGGTCATTTGGAGTATAATTTTTAAACTGGGAATGGTTATTTGGTTATTTTGCTGTTTGTTTATATACCGCAAATTATATCGTTATCGCAATTTTAATCTCTGATATGGCATATCGCAAGTTTTCCTCATATTGTGCAGGTCTAACTGAGATCATTCAGCTAACTAGAAATACTTACTGCTTACAGTGTTGTAAAGAAAAACAAAATTAAGTAGTTTAACATTCTACTGCATTTGAGTCTGAGATTCAGGTATTTGGAGTTGCCTTTGATTCTTTGACATTCAGCTTAAAGCTTAGTGGATACAGTTTCATCTTCAATGCATTCATTAAATATCTTGCTGTCCATAGTACTAATTCCACCCACTACTCCATCCAACATATTCCTATCTATTCCTGCCATGTCTTCCACATCTCTGACATGCTTCAGTCTCTCTTCAGTGACGGTGTCGGATTTATAATCAAATGTAATAATAACCCACTGGCTTGTGCCTTCGTTGTTGCTGTTTAACATTGTTTTGTATTGAATTGTTACATTCAATAAAGTTTGAAAAAAAAAGTAGTGAGCGCGTGCCGCGTGGTGCTCGGCAGTGAAAGCCGCGCGCGCGCAGGCGGGAGAGAAGGAGAAGTGATCAAAGGTTTCCCATAGAAACCCTTGAAGTCTGAACACAGGACTAGCAGAAAAACTAAATTATGAAGACGAGGTAAATCTACACGTTTTCGCAAATTTTACTTTATTGAAAAAGGTGAAGAATATATAAACCGTTAGATATTTTAGTGGCCCGAGCGGACAAGTGAAAAGTAAAGTCTTGTGGTCCGCACTGCTCGAAAAACAGGACCGGGCCAGCGGACAAATGGCTATGTCGAGCCCTGCCGAAGTTATTATTTTTGGCCCACAGAAACAAAGAGAAAGTGTCAGCAGCTACCTTCATTCTCTGTCTCTTAAACCCTCAAATCAAGTCAGAAATCTAGGGGTAATCATGGACTCTGACCTAAACTTTTAACAGCCACATCAAGTCAGTAACATCAGCGGCATTTTACCACCTGAAAAACATTGCCAAAATCAAAAACATAGTGTCAAAGCCAGACCTGGAGATACTTATCCATGCATTTGTCTCCAGTAGGTTAGACTACTGTAACGGCCTGCTCACCGGCCTCTCCAAACCAGCTGTAAAACAGCTTCAGTACATCCAGAATGCTGCTGCTGGAGTCCTGACCAGAACCAGGAAGTATGATCACATTAGTCCTGTGCTCAGGTCTCTGCACTGGCTCCCTGTACCTCAAAGAATAGACTTCAAAGCAGCTCTGCTTGTGTCCAAGTCTCTCCATGGCCGAGCACCAAAGTCCATCTCTGACATGTTAGTGCCATATGAACCATCTCGTACTCTGAGGACCTCAGGGACCGGCCTCCTGTTGATTCTCAGAGTCAGAACTAAACAAGGGGAATCAGCGTTTCAATATTCTGCAGCTAAAATCTGGAACAGCCTCCCTGAAGG
>CM074508.1:7329095-7363694 GCA_037389245.1 Oryzias sinensis | reverse complement strand
TCTGGTCCGTGCCTCTGGACACACTTTTCTCCTCAAAAACATGCTTCATTGATTATTTGGCGGTTCTAAGTCGTCTCTTAGGTGTTCTGGTTCTGGTCCCTTAGAGCAGCAGTGTAGCTCAGGCGGCAGAGCAGGTCGTCCAACAACCGAGGAGTTGGTGGATCAATCCCCGATCTCCCCAGCCAGCTGTCCCCCCCCGAGCACAGCTCACCGCCCCCCCCCCCCCAGGGGATGGGTCAAAATGCGGAGAATTTCCCCATTGAGGGATCAATTAAAGTATCAATTATTATTATCATTGAATGTGAGAGACTGAGGTTGTTTTGTCTCCATGTTTCATCCGATGGAGTGACGAATAGCCAAAGGTGTTGACAGTAATGGACCATTACTTGGGCTAGGCTCCAGCAACCCAGGAGTGAAGTGGGTTTAGAAAATGGATGGATGGATAGGAGGAGTTTGACAAATTGTTCAAACATTTTCACTTGAGGGTTTGCAGTTCTCTACAGGGGCAGGATGGGGGCTGCTGTAAAAACTCTGAACATTGAAATACTGTTTCCCTAAAAGCATCTTTCCATTGTGACTTGCAGAGGGATTCTGAACATGTTTTTGTGCTTGTACCTGCGGATTGGAGCGAGACTCTTGTAGACTAGATAGGTCGTCAGGCGTAAACCTGGCCCCTGGTTGGGTGCTAATCAGCTCCTCCAGCTGAGGCTTGAACAGCTCCCGGATCAGGCTGTCAAACTCTGTGAAGACACACAACAAACCCGTGTGTTCACAACTGTGAACATGCTTTCTGTTGGTAGGTTCATGGCTGGGGGGTCTACAGCCCACTGAGAATTGACAGTGGGTCATAAAAGAAGGCTCTGGTCATGAACAGCAGCTGTGCTCAGGCCTTTGCTGCCTGTGATGAGAGCGGTTCAGAGGGAGCCTGGATCTGCACCGTCAGCATTAAAGAGAACCACACAGCCATGTTTCTGTCAAGCTTCCTGTCTAAGGTGGCTGTTTTCAGAAGGTACAATGAAACTTGTTTGAGATCACCATTGGTAGAACATAGAGCGGAGGCTGAACCACGTTGGTACGTGTGAGGGAATAAGTGAATCCACCTCACCTGTGAAGGCCACTGTCCCAGCTGGGTCGGCTTGTAGTCTGGACATGAGTGTCTGTCGCTGAACTTCTGTGGGTTTCAGTCCAATCAGATCAAGAGCCTGAAAACACGAATGCACTCTATAATCTATGCAGACTCTACAGAGGCAACAAACAAACATCACCTCCTCCTGAACAGTAGGATCTATGACCTTCTCTTGTAGAATGCAACCACAAAGGGGCAAAAAGAGCCTGTCCCAAGTCTGGGTGAAGGCAGAGGGTTGTGTCAGGAAGGGCATTCAGTGTAAAACCAAAGACAAATCAATTTAGCAAATCAACAGCAGAACTTTCTCACTGGGTCATGGTCCGGGTTAACAACAACTGCAATCTGGGTGTCCTACTGGATTCAAAGCTGTCTTTCAAATCACACATCAAAAGAGTCTGCAACAGAATCAAATTCAACCTCAGTAATTTTAGACACATTCGCCACCAGATGTCCACACAGTCAGCAAAAATGTACATGCACTCTATGATCTTCTCTCATATCACCTACTGTTTGCCTGTCTGGTCACAGGCTTGCAATACATCTTTAAAACCTGTCCAAACATTATACAAACAAACTGTTAAAACCTTGGATAAAAAACCCAACATATTTCACCATTGTACAATATTACAAAAACATGGTTTACTGAGTTGGGAAAACATGGTCAAATTTTCAAATCTCTGTCTCATGTACAAAATCCTTCATGGCTTATCATCCCCTCCTCTTCACCAGTTTGTTAACATCCGGACAGCAGATCACAGCAGAACTCGGAGTGCAGTCAGAGGAGACTGTATCATTCCCTTCAGAAAAAGCGTTTTTGGTCAGACTGCTTTTTCTGTTAGAGCTGCTACTGAGTGGAACTTCACACCTGTTACTGTCAGAAATCAAAACACATATCATTTATTCAAGACACAATTAAAGAAATGGCTCATTGACAATCAGAGCTGTCAACACTGAGTACATTTCCTCGCTACTGTCATGTCTTTTATGTGCACGTATGTTCTTACATTTTTCTGATTTTGGATTGTTTTATCACTAATTTGATTTTAGGTTAACTGCTTATTTTATTGAATGCATTGTTTAATATATGTAATGTTATGTAAATATGTAATTTTACTTTGATCTTTTAGGGTGATTTTTAACATCTTCCCAGGGACTGCAGATGAAAAATAGCCCTTTGGCTAACTCTGGCATATTGACAGAAATGTTTATTAATATGCGCTGTCCCCCTATTCAAATAAATGAATCAAGAACCGATGCTGATGGGAGACAGTTGGTGGAAGAAGGAGACAAAGAAGAGAATTGAAACACAAGAGTGAAGGGATTGAAGTAAGAACTTTGAATGTAGGAGCTTTGACAGAAACTAGAGAGTAGTCTGACATGATGGACAGAAGAAACGGAGATCTAGATGGAAAGAGAGCAAGGCTCATAGATTGGGAGCAGCTATTTCATCATGGTGTGGATGGAAAGAGGAACCGAGGAGGAGACATCCTGAAGGAGGAGTTTGATAAGAATGTTCTGGAGGTTTAGAGACTGTGATGATAGGAGGATGAGTCTGATGAATTTGAAGGCGTCTACTGCTGTCAGTGGTTCTTCCTTTCAGATAGCTAGAAGAGCTGGAGAAGAAGGGGGGAATGGAGAAGAAGGTTGTGGAAATCCCTACAGAGGAGATTGAATCAGACTTTAACAGACATGTGGGGGAAGAAAATAGAAGTAATGAGGAAGAGATGGCTACGTTTGGAGTTCAGAAGCAGAATGCAGAAGAACACATGGTGGTGGAGTCTGCTAAAAGGTTTTTCCAGAAAAGAGAGGAGCATGCAGTGACAGTAAGAGAGGGAGAGGAGCACAAGTTGGTCACATCTTGTAAATACTTCGTAAATGGAGATAATGTATGGTTCAGCATTGGGTGGTGGTGTAAGGATGACTGGTGGTCAGCTGAAAGTCAGCGGCAGCCAGAGTATCTGTGTGTAAATGAGAGGAACTCAAGTAGAACGGCGGGGTTGCAGGTGAAGAAGGTGGTTAGGAGGCGTGCAGAAACAGGTCGGTACAGGTGTAGGAAAGTTTCAGGTGTGATGTGTGACTAAAGAGGGTCACCCAGAATGAAAGGAAAGCTAAAGAAGACAGTGGTGAGAGCAGCCATGTTGGTGGTTTAACAGACAGGAGGCAGAGCTGGAGGTGGAAAAGATGAAGATGCTGAGGTTCTCTTTGGGAGAGACCAGGATGGATCAGGAATGAATCCATCAGAGGACCAGTTCATGGTAGTTGTTGTGGAGATGAGATGGTGTGGACACATTGGAAGACGGGACATTGATGACGTTGGTGACTCATTTATTCTGTCGCAGGGCACGTTGGCATGTTGCTCAATAGATAGAGAAAACCGAGGAGGAGGATGACGGGTGTGGTCAAGGAGGAAATGAGGGTGGTTGGTGTGAGTGAGGAGGATGCAGACGATAGAGCAAGGTGGGGGGGCAGATGATTTGCTGTTGCAAGCATGAACACATGCAGCAAAGAAGACAAAAAAAGAAGAAGACCTTCTCATGTAGGACGGATTTAAAGCTCTGAAAGACGAACGTGCACCAATGTTCAGGCCAGGCAGACTTCAGTGAGGTCATGGGGAAAGCTCAGAGAACCTCATAGATCAATCATCCGCCCCACATGTCCACTGCATGTCCTGCTGTTCATCACTCTGGATCTAAGGCTGTTGCATCTCATCTAATGCTGCCTAAGAAAGTGTAAAGAGACACTCACCTGCTCCAGCCGCTCCAGCTTGAGTCGACAGGTAGCGCTGAGGGAGCTCTTCCTCTGAAGGGGCAGACTAGCAGGGGTGTCTGAGGGCAGAAACAGTGGAATAAGAACCTTAGGCTGCAGAAACCAGGCTGCCCAACACTGACACGGTTCCTGAAGCTTTGAAATGGAAACACACCTTCAGCCCAAGTCCAAGCAGAAATAATATTCACAATATGTTTTTATCAATATTGAAGTTTTTCTTCTGACAGCAAATTTATCCTCCTAATTAAAAGCCTTTAGTTAGAAATTTTTTACATTTTTTGTACAACTTCCTTGCTATAGTTTGCTGGAGGTCCTACACAAACAATTGACCTTAAAATGATGGAGACTCAAACTCATTCTCACTCTGCCAGTAGAGTTACCAGTTTAATAGTTGCCTATAGTGAAATGTAACTATTAAATACATAGTTACATTGTCATGGTTTGAGTTTGTTTTGTCTTGGTTTTTGCTTTTGTTCTTGTTCTGTCTTGTTTGGTTCTGTTTCCTGTTTTATTTTGAAAGGGTTCCTGTCTTGTCGTGTCTTGAGTTGTACTTCCTTGGTCCCCATCTGCCTTGATCGTGTTCACCTGTGTCTTGTCTGCCCTGTCTGTATATAAGTCTTGCCTCTGCCTTCCTCTTGTGCTGGTCCATTAGCTTCTACTCATGGTGTTTACGTCATCTTGTCATAGCGTCCTGGTTTCTATGTTTCTAACCACGTTCATGCCATGTTCCGTGTCCCTCGCCACGCCACAGTAAGTTTTTGTTTTTGTCATCCTGCTCGGCAGCGCTTTTTGTTATTAAATCCTCTAGTCCTGAACCCGTTGGCCTCCTGTCTCTGCGTCTGGGTCCTACCGGCTCTCAAGCCTCCCCTCACATGACAACAGATTTATGGATTTTCCAACATTTTTAAACAGAAGCAAAGTGCAGTATGTTGGTTTGGATATTTGATGACTACAAAAAGAGATTTCTTTATTGTTTGCGTCACACAAAGCCCCAGGAGGCCTCCAAAGTCCACGCCTGAGCCACCTGACATGGCTTCTCTGGATGAGGAGGAGCAGATCTACTCTGAGCTCTGTCCGGGTGACCGAGCTCCCCCACCCATCTCTGTGGGAGCGCCCAGGCACCCTGAAGAGGAAGGTTCTTTCAGTCGCGTGTCCCACCTTGTTCCTTCGGTCATGACCCAGAGCTCATGACTACATTAACCGGTAAATTGAGAGCTTTCTATGGCTTTCTTCTCACCACAATGAACCAGCACAGCAGACGCCTCACCAACCCACCTGTCAATCTCGGGTAGGGCTGTGACGATAACCGCATCACCGCACTTTTTTAACTTTTTGCATATGGTGAGTGTTTGGAACTATAATAAACACATTATACGCATTCCTCTTTGCTGATAATTTACTATTTATGCTAGTCCTGTGTTCAGACTTTCCTTCTTTCCTTCAGACTTGTTTCCTGTTCTCCCACCATGCGTGCTCTCACTGTCTGCCTCTGCGCTGCACGTGACACGGGGCTCCCTTTACACACAGGCGCGCGCTTTCAGAAGCACACACACATTCTACAACAGAAGTTTCTGTCTCGCAAGGAAATACGACAAATTTACTGCTTTCTAATTATTAATTTCCATTGTATTCATTTCCATTACAAGCTGCGTGCGTTCCTAAGTGCACGACACGGCCGCCCACCGGAGGATTTTGTGTTGGGGGGGGGGGGGTATTACTGTTGTCCTTCACTCCGTAACACCAAACATGAACGCGCGCTGTTATATTTCCATGAAAATCACTACATGTTTTGTTTGGGAACTATTTTTTGCAGCGTAACGTTACGTGTCTGTATAAACAAAGGCGGAGCCTCCTGCCCCGCGTTCTTCATGGTTGTCAGGCTTCACGGCTACCGGAGAGGTGACAAAGTGTCTGCAGTCTGTTTATTACTGGAATATAAATAATATTCTGAGAAGATGTCTGTACCAGAGAGCACAGGTGAAACTTGCGTGCAGCTCCAGAGCGGTCCGCTGCAGAAGAATCAACGCACCCCCAACACACGTGTGCACACCTTCCTATTCCTACACAAGACGCTCACACACAGTCAATCTACAACACCTATAGTTAGTTCACAAGTTAGATATGTAGTTGTTACTGTTATTTGTTAACAAAGAATAGTATGTTGTAATTGTATTTATTTCCGATGCGGCCGCCGGGGGATTTTGTGTTTTTCTTTTCTTTTTTTTTGGGGGGGGGGGGGGGGACACCCAGAGAGGAATGTGTTTTACTGGAATTTCAGGGAGTAATATTAATGTAATTTTTAACCCAGTTATGTTTGATGTTTCTCCCTCAGATCAATATCACATTGACGATTGTAAAGACTGCAGTGTTTCACAGTAACAATGGAGTGGGCGTGGCTAAACTTTAAAGACTACTTTTATGGGCCTGGTCAAGTTAGCATATTTTCTAAACGTTCAGGTTCAACCATTTTATTTACCTTATTTTTAACATTCAAATCAGCAGGTTTAGAAATGACACATAAACATAGAAAAATGCTGCCAAACGTTTACATTAACGCATAGCAGTAACACTAAACTAGCATAGTTGTTAGTGAGGCTCCTCCCACTTGTCCGCAGAGTACAGCAAACTAAAGACGACGTCTTCTGAAGCACCTGGGGAAGGTTCTAGAATAGATTGGTTCTCATCTCCCTGATCTATTTCTTCAGAGAGAAGCTGTTGTTTTTGAAGCATAGAGGACATTTTGTTTGCCGACTGAACACAGAGAAGCTATTTGATAGAAACGTACACACCGGGGGTTGTCACAGCAACGCCGTCACTCCGTGAAGCCAAGGAGACGCAAGCCTGCTCTGTTCTGGCCGGAGACACTCGTACCTGCACACAGTCACACAGGGAGAGAGGCCATCACCTTCATCATCATCACCATCATCATCAATTTCATGCTTATCTTCATCCCTGCCAGCAGTTGGAAAAGGATGGGTGAAAGGTCAAAAGAATATTCCTGATACCCTTCATATAAGATTGTATTTCTGGTGTTTTAACATGTAGCACAGAGAAAAAATATAAAGAACATTAAGCTAAAAATTGCATTCATAAGTATTTCTATCTTCAAATCGTTGTAATTCTGGAGCAGAAAAGCTCGTAGCTGTGAAGTAGAAAATTAACGGGGGGGCCACCAGCTCCCTGCTCTGCTCCATTCTGATCCTCCACCTGCAGACAAACAGATCCCTGTACGTCTTTGTTTTCCTGGTCTGAGCTGGAATCTGGATCAGAACTGGACGGATGGATGGATCAGTTATTGCTCACCGTTGTTGCTGCACCGCTAATGTTAGCTTGGAGATGAGAGGGTCTGTAAACAGATGGATTATGGGAAATGGGAGGGGCTTAATACACCTCAATGGCCCCCTCCACTACTTGGAGACAAATTCCTAATGAACTACTGCTGATCTGCAGAAACTATGACCTAGAAGATGACACAGGTTTTTTAAAGGGTCAATTCAAACCAATAGTGAGTGTGTGGGTACTCGGTTAGTGTGTAAATGTGTTGTGTGTTGCTATCTGAACCACACAACTTGATACTATTACTAAATACTACTATGATAATTTGACTAATCTGAACTGGGACTGCCACATATATTCATATAGATTTTTCTGCATTAATGTCAAATGTAGGCATCACATACTAAGAGTGGGATTAAAGTTAATATAATAAATATATGCATCTCTTCATCGATACTTCAAACCTCAGTCACAGATGCTCTTCCAGATCTGATGAAAATGAAAATGTTCAGATCCCAGACTGCTTGGTGAATCTGTAAAGAGAAAATGTTTGTGCAGAGTTTGTCTCCAGCCTGCTGGGAGCAGGAGGTCATAGTGAACACTGAACAACACGGAAGTGTGTAGAAGACTTGTCAACCCTCCTCTGACCCTGCAGACGCACAAAGAGCCGCTTTAGTGCTGGTCACATGATCAGTGGACGCTCCTGACCGCTAGAAATGAGGAAATTAAGACCATCAGAGTGTTGTCTGTGTGAACATCCCACAGACGCACTATGGGCTCTTTTGTATCACGAGCACACACAATCAAATGTTCAGCTTCTACATTTATGCAACATTCTTTCCAGCCACGCCCTGATATCAGCGCTTCTTGTTCCTTTATCCCTTGTGCTATCTTGTGGGGTCCAGATGACCCCACTCCCAACATTAATGTGCACGTTAACATTGGGAGTGGGGTCATCTGGACCCCACTAGATAGTACAAGGGATAAATCAACCTGTTCAGATGTTTACATTTGTTCCAAACTATGGATTGTTGGGTCTCTGTGGTCGCTCGTCTTCCACCCACTTTCTTTGACATAAACAGACCATAAACAAATGATTACATGTTGGTTATGGATATATGTCCACACCGCCCCCACAACGCACTTCCAATGAAAAATATATATAAAGGTGTTTTGGGCTTCCGCACAGCAACGTATGCACATCTTTTCTGGCTCCAAGTTTGAAACGCGCGAAACCAGGTCAAACTTGAACCAATCTGGGACATTTGGCAGTGATGCATGGATGATGACACCTTGAATTCACAGAAGTACCAACCGTTTAAACGTCTTCATCTCCACATGAAGAAGAAATGAATAATTCTGGTTTGTGTCGGCCGGGAAATCTACGGCTATGTCGGGATTCCCGCCCTAACCTCTAATCCAAAAAAACTATACAGTGTGTATACTATGTAGTGTCCTGAATTTTAAAATCAACTCAGACACCACGCTCACTACTTTACTTTTAATTTATTTTAAAAGGCAGATATGATGTCATTGATTTGATAAAGGTAAAATCTAATTGCTATGAGGGTTTTTGGGACGATTATTTGTCAGTCCACTGTCTTCTAAAGATAAAAACATTGACGTTTCATTAAAAAAATACATTTAAATACCTTTTTTTTTAGCAAAAATTGTTCAAACCCATTGCATTGTGGTCTATATTCACCGATCTAGTGAGCATCAATGCACACTGGCTTTCTGCAGAGACTTCTGGGAAATTTTGAGGGCTCTGGATTTTGGAATTGTATATTCGGACACAGTGCTAGAAATGGAGAACGCGCTGCATAGTGAGTAGGAAGGGAATACGGACACAACCTATGACACCAAGGTTTTCATTCAAATTCAACTTTATTTATATAGCGCTTTTCATGCTATATGGCATCACAAAGTGCTTCCAAGAGAAAGAATAAAAAACATATTCATTGGAATAGAGCTATGAAAGAAAAAGATAGTCAAGATTTGCACTGCTTTGATGTTTCACACCAAGCCTCTTCCAACATGAAATAGTAAAGAGTAGAAAAAGAAGCCCCTCCCTGCTTTCCCAGTGTTAACAACCTATGTTACAGTTTTTCTCAGTCGCTTTAGTACAATCCTCAGATCAGAATTGAAGTTTGCAAATACGTGTATGCATTTCTTAAAACAATTTGTACAAACAGCAAAACACTTTGGATTTCTTGCAAAAGCCTGTAACTTGCTCAAAATCTTTAGTTCATCTCTCCAAACTAAGTCTTTATGTCATTGAACATGTCAGTGCCATCAGAATGTCAAGTCCTTGTGTCATTGTCTACCAACAAGACAGTCAAATGACTTAGTCATGTTGTCAATATAACTGTGTACTTTAGAGGGAGGTTCTGATGGAAACTATGGCTAAAGTTTGGATGACAATTATTGTAAAATGGAAGTTACACCTTTGAATGATTCCAAGAGACTAGATAAGATTCCAATTTACACTTTTATTGTTCATATTGTAATTTGTTGACAGACCATGTCATACCAACATAGCAAAAAACACTGCAAACAGTAACACAAAGGGAAAAAAGATAGGACAATATTCTGTCCAACAGTCCAGGCAGTGCAGTAGGAATTGGTGTGGTCTTCCTACACCTCTATTGTTCCTGTATGTTAGGCCACAAATTCTCATCCACATCACAGCGAATATCCTCTCTTTCAAAGCAGCGAAATATGTTTGTCACATAATGACAACTTGGTCAACCATTTTGCAGTTGATGACTTATATGATGAACTAATGACTAGGTGTTTGGAGGAGGAAGACTATTGCACAGTGAACTAGATAATACATTTTGATCAACATGACATAAACAATTGATAATGTAGCAAAGAGCAGAGAATTGTACATAATCATTTGCATGGATGTACCAAAGCAATTGCAACTTGTTCAAAGAAGTGAGAAACTGCTTATATGATGTGCACAAGTGACATCATGATGTGAAGATTGAACAAATAGTTTTGGGAAATTCATTCTGATCTGAGAATTGTACTAAAGCCACTGAGAAAAACTGTAAACACATTTTCATGAACGCATGTTCTTTGTGCTAACTGGTAGGGTCCAGATGACCCAACTCCCATTGTTAACGATGGGAGTTGGGTCATCTAGACCCACTAGACAGAGCTCTGAACCTTTTTTCTTCAATGATTTGTGATCTTCACTGGTGTCCATGGATTACATGAAATCTTTCCACCTTTATCCACCTTTGTCATGGTAGGGGGAACACGTCAATGGAAGGGGGGGGGGTCATCTGGACCCCACTATACAGCACAAGGGTCAGCCCGTTCTTGAACGTGTATCACATGCACGGTATGAACGGAGCATAAGCCCCAACATCCCTTGCAGCTGAGCACCGCCAACTGAAATGGTGACAGTTCTGTAGCACAAACGATGAAGGACTAGTTAACCTAGTTATCGTGCAAACGACGCTGAAGATGGCTTCCGATTCACAGCTTCCGATTCGCGAGGGCACTAAAGGAACGTTCCACTGCATTTTTCTCACTAAGATCACCTAAAACCGGGTCCTGTTCAAAAACCGCTGGACCTGGACTGCTCAAACCTGGATTATATTATGCATTAGATAATAAAGAACACATTAAATACCGTTTCTGATTTGTGAAACCTTCCTCTGATTTGTGAAAATGTGAAATAGGTTGATTTTTATCGCATTTTACGCACTGAGTCCACCTTAGACCAGGTCCTGTTCAAAAACCGCTGGACCTGGACTGCTTAAACCTGGATTAAATTATAATTTTGACACTAAAGAACAGACTGTGTTTATTGTGTTCTTTATTATCTAATGCATAATATAATCCAGATTTGAGCAGTCCAGGTCTTTTTGAACAGGACCTAGTCTAAGGTGGACTCAGTGCGTAAAATGCCATAAAAATCAACCTATTTTGCATTTTCACAAATCAGAGGAAGGTTTCACAAATCAGAAACGGTGTTTAATGTGTTCTTTAGTATCTAATGCATAATATAATCCAGATTTGAGCAGTCCAGGTCTTTTTGAACAAGACCTGGTCTAAGGTGGACTCAGTGCGTAAAATGCGATAAAAATCAACTTATTTCACATTTTCACAAATCAGAGGAAGGTTTCACAAATCAGAAACTGTGTTTAATGTGTTCTTTAGTGTCAAAATTATAATTTAATCCAGGTTTGAGCAGTCCAGGTCTTGTGGTTTTTGAACAGGACCCGGTTTTAGGTGATCATAGCGCGAAAAATGCAGTGGAACGTTCCTTTGGTGCCCTCGCGAATCGGAAGCTGTGAATCGGAAGCCAACTTCAGCGTCGTATCGTGCAGCCGGGTGGTAAATCCACCGTTACAGTAGAAACATGCAGAAATGCTGAGGAGAACTTCCACTCCGTCTCATTTGCTTCTTTTTGTTTCCCGTCTTTGCAACCAGAATGGTTTTTTTAGTGTAATCTTCTGATTCTGCATCTGACATCTTCATTACTTGTTACCTCTGCACACACACACACACACACACACACACACACACACACACACACACACACACACACACACACACACACACACACACACACACACACACACACACGCACACATATGTTAGTCCTTTTCATTGACGTCCTGTATTTCATGCGTTTCACTCACCCTGCAGGCTCTTTGTCAGCTCCTCCTCTAGAAACGGGAAAGACAGTTTTCAGAAAAATCCAGAGTAAAAAGTCGGGTCAGACCCTGAACTCCTCTTCCTCAGACCAGAGTGCTCCTCTTCTCCCTCTCCCTCTCCGCCCTGTCCCGGCTCAGGTCGGGCGTCTGCGGCTCGCCGTGACCCGAAGGGCCGTTGGGCTCATAGCGGCCTGAGGCAGGCGAGTTCTGCATGACCACCAGGCGGATGGGGGACTGACTGGGTGGCGCCGGGGTGGCGTCCTGGGTGTACTCCTTGGTGGGGTCTTTGCCACGGCAGTCATACAGAATGCAGGAGATGAGGAAAACCAGGAGCAGGATGACGTAGCTGGCCACCAAGATGATGAGGTTGAGGGTGACCGGGTCAATCTCCAGGTAGAATTCCATGAAACCCATGGCGCCGCTTCATATCTCGCCAAGGTCCACGGGAGAGACGCAAACCGGAGAGCGGCCCGATGGAGAGAGGCATGAAAAGAGAAGCGGGACCAGCAGACAGATGGAGAGAAAGACCACGGGGGGTGGGGTGGGGGGAGGCTTTGCTCCAACCACCATTAATCCTGACCGCCCCCCCTTTCAACTTTAACTTTCAACAGCCAATGACTAAACCTCCTCAGCTTTAATAACTTAAGCCTCTGTTTTTGCCGTTTGCTCGCAGTGACAAAATCCTACTCAGCTAAATAGAGAGCTCCGTGTCCCACACCTGTCCCCCCCACCCCCACGCAGCTGCACGTGTCAGAAAACCCTCACGCGGGACATCAAATTACTTTAAAAGCAAACGGCAATCCAGAGGATAATCTCTCCATGACAGCAATGTCACGGCAGCCTCCTGACGTTCTGCTGCCCCATCAGAATCAGAGAACGGCGCCGTTCTTCTCAGTCCTCTGAACTGCAGAAGGTGGAGCAATGACCTCAAACCAAAGGAAAAATGAATTCCACTGTCAGAACCTTATTTATTTTCAGATCATAAAGATTTTCATTGGAGATTATTCCTGCTAAGGACAGATTGGTGTCTGCGGTGGAACATTCATGTACCGAGCAGGAAAACTGAGCCAGGTTCTGCCGGCGTGTGGCGTGTTGTGATCCCTCACGGCGTTGTTGCTTTGCCATGGGATAAATGTGGACCGGCCTCCTCTGAACCACATGCTGTTGCTCTCCTTTACTGTGGTTTATTCCATTCCGCAGAGCAGCCCACAGCATGATGCTGCCGCTGTCATGCTTCATAGCAGGATTTTAAAAACGTACCCGTTTTCTTAAGCCTCAGCCCTAAGATAGCACAAGAGTTAGTCAGATCCACCTGTATGGATGCTGCAGGTTTTTGGGTTGACCGGGCCCGTGGAGGGTCGTGGACAACAGTGGCCCCATTTTTCCGTTCTCTTTGTGCAAACAGATTGGAGCAGCCTGCTATTCCTCAATTTGTCATCAATGTTCCTCTTCCATCGTCCAGGGAGGTTGGCTACTGTCCTGTGGGTCTTAAACTTCTGAATAATATGTGCCACTGTGGTCACAGGAAGTTCAAGCTGCTTAGAGATGGTTTTATAGCCTTTACCATGTTTGTCTATCTTTACGTTTTTAATGTCCTCTCCTTGGCTTTCTGTTGTCCATGTTCAGTGTGGTTCACACCTTTATACCAAACAGCAACGTGACGATTTGTCTCCCTTTAAGGCAGATTGACTGATTTTGGGTTTGAAAACAGCTGGGATGTTAATTACCGCACCAGTACTCTGATGGCAGCAGACCGGAGACTCGGAGTGTGGAGCGACACTTGATCTGAGGAGAAGAAACACAAGTTAGTTTCCATGGTCGCAGAGCTGCTCAGATGACATCATCTCCATCAATGCAGGTCAGTCCTGCTCTTTGCTCTTATATATTTAGACCACCAGAACCGACAACTCTTCAGTCCTAATGTGATGAAGCTGAGCTGTAGAGTCCAGCTCCTAAGGATCCATCAGACATGAACAGGTTGACCTCTTGGTCTCGCGTGTGATCTACTGCGAAATGGCCGGCACCCCCCCCCCTCCCCCGCCAGCATCCGTATTCGTCTCAAAGCTGTGCATCCCTCAAGCTCACTCACAAGGTCAAATGGTTTGGTCCAGGATCGGATCTGGCCGGTTCTATTCAGTCCTCTCAGGACAGCATTGGTCAGGATGTTGACCATCATTGGCAGAGCGTGCAGAGTGGTGCTGTTAAAGACCATGGTGTACTGGAAGTCCTGCAGGAGCACAGAATTCGAGAAGGGGGTCTTAGACGATGGAGCATCCTGCCAAAAAAAACCCACTGTGCTACAGACAAAAAAATTATATTTTTCACATTCCATTTGCAATAAATGGCTGCACTTTGAATCTCCTCCTCTGTAACTGAAATCAGTCAGAATCAGACAGATTCAGTATGAAGACCTTTTTGGGTCGAGTGACACGGATGGCGGCGCTGTGAGGAGCTGCAGACATGTAGTCGCTCTGCGTCATCGGCTCCACTTGGATATCCTGAGACTGCTGGTTGTGGAGAAAGTCAGAGATGTCAGAGCCTGTAAAACAGAGAGTCAGTTCATCTCCACTCTGCAGCCTCTAAACCGGACCTGCAGACTCACCGGTGGAGTCCTGGACCAGTAGGGGGTTTGATATCTCCTGGACGCCTGGTTTCTTCTGAGGAGTTGAACTGGATGTGCCCCGTGACCACAGACATGACGAGGACGGAGTCTCCAAGATAAGGGACACTGCGGCGTGAACAACGGCCTCCAGGTGGGGCTGGTCAAACAGAAACTGAGGAGCTCATGAGGTCTTCAGATGAGTCTTAAACGTGAAAACAATGACAACAACAAAACGACTAACAGTATTTCACAAATGAAAGTATAACCCCTCACATTTCTGCAGATGTCTTTTCACGAGAAAACTCTGCAGAAACGACTCTTTGGCACAATAAAAAGTAGTCAGTGTTTATCTAGTAAAGGAGTTTTAATGTATTTTTCCTTCAAAATAACTCAATAGCCAAACCCCTGGTGACAAAAGTGCTCAATGTTGTGTGTCCAGGACTGCCTCAACTCTCCTGGGCATGGCGTTCCCTAGACCTTCTCTGGTGTAATCCTCTTCCATGCCTCCATGAAGACTTCACAGAGGCTTGAAGCTCCACCGCCTTCCTTTTTAGGACATCCCATAGTTATTCAATAAGGTTTCAATCTGGAGACATGCTTGGCCAGTCCATCACCTTTTCCCTCACTCCCTTAAGCAAGGCAGTGGTCATGGAGATGTGTTTGGGCTTATCATCATGCTGGAATACTGCCCTGCCCACACTTGTCTTTGTAGAAGTTTAAGTTAAAGTCCCATCATCTGTCACAGAGTGACTCTACCACAAGGCCACTGAGCTGTACTCCTCACCTGGTTGACACCAGAAGTGTGCAACATCATCTGAACCAAATAGGTTCATTTTTGTCTCCTCAGAACACAAGACATGTTATCCATGCTTCTTTTCAAACTGTTTCCAGGCTTTCTTCTTTAGAAAAGGCTTTCTTCCAGGACAACAGCCATGGACAGCTATTTGATGCAGTGTGCGGCGGATTGTCTGAACACTGACAAGTTCACCGCCCCTTCCCTTTAACCTCTGCAGCAATGCTCGATGCATTCATATGTCTGTTTCTAAACCCACCTTTGGACGTGAGTCCAAGAACGTACACTAGAGTCTTTAGCCGACCATGGCAACGCCTGTTCTGAGTCGAACCGGTCTTTTTAAACGGCAGGATGGTCCTTAAAACTGCAGCACAGTTTCAGGGTGTTTGGAATCTTCTCATGTCCATCTGTCATGTCTGTCCATGTCAAACTTGTTCACCACCCCTGTTAGTGTTAAAAGGTTTTAATAGAAAAAAACGCAGATGTAACGTGGATTAAAGCGTTAACCAACGACCCAAGACCAAGGTCAGAAAGTGCAGCGGGTTTTTCTGTGCTGTAAGTTTTTCTCATGTGGAAATCGCTGCATTTGTTACCGTTTTATCCACCTTACAGCCGCCGGTTCTTTTCTATTAAAGCCCCAAAAAGAAAGTCCCGCCCCGCTGGCTCGCTGGACTTAACATGCAAATTGCAGCCAATCAGATCAACCAGAAAGGTTTCCGCCCCCTAAGTGACAAAACGCCCCCTTAACACTGAGCATAAATCCAGGTGAGGGCGCAAAGAGGAACCGACGGCGCTGGATCACGGCTCAGTTAGGCCTGCAGTTGTAAAATGCCGGGTCACTCGTTTAGAATGGCGCCTGCGTGGTTGTGAGGTTCCTCACTCAGTTCCTGAATACGCCGCTCAGTCGTCTTTACGGCCTTTCACTTTATGGCAGAGATGAAACGCCATACATCTTAGGTGGGGGGTGCACATTCAAACACTGAACTCCCAAAACTCCACAGGCTTCTTATTTATGAGTGGAGCTGTTGAGTTGAATAGTGGATGATTTTGCCTGTAATTAAATGCAGAAACAAATGAATAGAATGATGTAGATAATAATAAAACATCCGTCTATGATGCATCCACTTAGCTGGCATGGACTGATCTGTGGTGGGCATTTCTCCCCCTGGTAGGGGTTGGAGGGGGAGGGAAATGCAAGCTGGCTGAGTCTCACAGGTGATCAGTATTGAGCTGATGGTGGGTGTGGCCTGCTGGATGACAACTAGTCTTTTTAAAAGAATAGATCAACAATCCGATATTTTGGCGCTTCTTTTAATAATTTAAAACCCCTTTTTAATTGCAAATTCATGATTTTAATGACTGGGGCGTCTTTTAGTAGTTTTAAATTAATTAGTTGCAATTGTGCTTTTAATTAACAAGTACATCATTTTTTATCTATTAGTTCCAAGTTATTTCCTGTTTTTCTTAGAATGACAAAATAATTCATTTTTTATTAGTTACAAATAAACTAGTGGTAAATTCTTTTGTTTTTTTAATGAATGTTCCACTGCCTTAAGAGCACTTTACATCCTATTGAACATGTGGCAACAATAAATAAAAGTATTTACATGCAGCCATACATTATAGCAGATAATAGAGTCAGACCACAAAAAACTAATAAACAAAAGTATAAACTCCAAGAAGCTGTTTTTGTATTAAAATGATTTAAAAAAGTCTTACGCTGAGCTCCTTTTTGGTCATTTTACTCTGAAAAGATCTGGTAAACAAAACCGCATACAGAATAACAACAGTCTGATTTTCTTTTTATTCATCTGTAAGATTTTCTTTTTATTATTTAAAGTGTGGATGTTCTTCTACTCTCCTTGGATGGAAATCAAGCAAACGTTCCAACGACACTTCCAGTCCTGCAGCTTCTGCAGTTGTCTTCTAACCACAGATTACACACACGCACGCGCACACACACACACACACACGCACACACGCACGCACACACACACACACTTTGTGTCCTCACGCTGACCCAACACCTGAACACAGGAGGACGAACACCAATCATTCAGGGCTGCTTGATCTGCTGCTGCGTCACCATGGAAGTGGGGGCCTGTGAAGAGCTTCTGGGATGTCCCTGAACTGCAGAAAGTCATGAAGCAGGGGGGGGACAGGTAGCTGCTGGACGGCGCCGGACCTCATCAGAAGATCTGGTCCTAGAACGTCTCTGATCCGCAGCCGGCAGATGTGAGAGAGGGAGGGGAGGGAGTCTGCAGGGGGGTGGAAACAGAAGATCAGCTAATGGCTCTCCCCATCAGAATACAGGTGAAGGGTCACAGCGTACGGAAATGTGCACGTGGCTCCCAGCTCCTTCCTGCCCGCCTTTGGTCCAGAATGAGCCTAACAGGAGGAGGCAAGGTGGCCCAGTTCACAAACTCCAGCAGATGGTTCAGCGCCTCGCTGTCCGCCTCCTGAAACCTGCCAGAGGAAGTGAGGAAGCGGGTCTGAGCACGGCTGAACAAAACCTGACGGCGCTGAAAAGGCAAGGCAAGTTTATATGTATAGCACAATTCGTACACAAAGTAATTCAAGGTGCTTCACAAAACAGAAAAATGCTTTAAAATCACAATACATCATAGAAATAATCAACGTAAAATTTACTTTAAAAGAAAAGAAAAAATTTGAAAATTGATTTAAAAATAAAGGAAGGAAAGCAAAGAAAAGTGCAGATAGGACCTTTCAGTCATATACACGGCTAAACAGAAATGTTTTAGTCTAGATCTGAACATGAACACAGAAGAGGCCTGTCTTACGACTTAGGGAGGCTGTTCCAGATTTTAGCTGCAGAATATTGAAACGCTGATTCCCCTTGTTTAGTTCTGACTCTGGGAATCAACAGGAGGCCGGCCCCTGAGGTCCTCAGAGTACGAGATGGTTCATATGGCACTAACATGTCAGAGATGGACTTTGGTGCTCGGCCATGGAGAGACTTGGACACAAGCAGAGCTGCTTTGAAGTCTATTCTTTCAGGTACAGGGAGCCAGTGCAGAGACCTGAGCACAGGACTAATGTGATCATACTTCCTGGTTCTGGTCAGGACTCCAGCAGCAGCATTCTGGATGTACTGAAGCTGTTTTACAGCTGGTTTGGAGAGGCCGGTGAGCAGGTCGTTACAGTAGTCTAACCTACTGGAGACAAATGCATGAATAAGTATCTCCAGGTCTGGTTTTGACACTATGTTTTTGATTTTGGCAATGTTTTTCAGATGGTAAAATGCCGCTGATGTTACTGACTTGATATTGCTGTTAAAGTTCAGGTCAGAGTCCATGATTACCCCTAGATTTCTGACTTGATCTGAGGGTTGAAGAGACAGAGAATGAAGGTAGCTGCTGACTCTTTCTCTTTGTTTCTGTGGGCCAAAAATAATAACTTCGGTCTTGTTTGAGTTTAGCTGGAGAAAGTTGTTCTGCATCCACGCGCTGATCTGTTGGAGGCAGTGGCTGAGTGAATCCACCGGCCCATATTCACCTGCTGTCAGTGACACATAGATCTGAGTATCATCTGCATAGTTGTGATAAGATATGTTATTACTGCGTATTAACTGCCCTAGTGGCAGCTAGCAAAAGCTGCTCCTGCTGCTTACAAGCGAGGTTCAAGCAGGAAGGACGGCTCCAGCCCGGAGCTCAGGAGCACCGGCAGCCAGAGGCAGGCAGAACCGCTGCAGCTGCGAGCCGCACTCAGCATGCGCCCCAGCTCCTGCAGCGTCAGCGTCCTCCTTCCAGAGCACGCTGCGGTTGGAGACCCGTGCCGTGGGAAGCGTTGATGCTGGAGGATGAGCTGCAGCAGCTGTGGGCTGTCAGAGACAAAGACCTGGGTCCAGTCCTGCTCCTCTAGAGCAGCTCCTGCAGCCACCAGCAGACCCACACACTCCCTGAAAGACATCCAGGCTGGATTAGTGGACATGGAGCCCTCTGTGGGGAAAACTCATGGATACACACCTGTGTGATTCACTGGAGGCGCGTGATAAGGCCAACGTGAGTGGTGAGCGCAGGCCAAGGGAGCATGTGCAGTCCTGGGCGTCTGGACTGTAGCCTGCATTCAGGAGCATCGCCACGCTTTGAGGCTGACCTCTGTTCACCGCCACGTACAGCGGACTCACCATGCCGTCGGTCCGGCCACACGCAGAGTCTGTGACATCCAGCAGCCTCCTGAGGATTCTGAATTCAGAGATGGAGACGGTGACAGCCGTTCAGGAAAACTTATCAGACAACCCTAATGAGAAATCGCTTGAAATCCAAACTTCCATTCAGAAAAAAAAAAGACTTCAAATCAAATCAAAAAGACAAGAAAACCTCAAACATAAAGAAAGGTGGTTCTGTGGAAACCACAGTCACAGTGGACGGGACGTTTCTGCTAATCTGCTGCTGCAGGTTTGAATCCTTTCTGTGAAAGAATGTCAAAGGACGTGGGTCTCCAAAGCTCCAGGTCTTCAGACCTTCATTCATTTTAATATCTGACGGGAACCAAAGCCACATAAAAACGGTGAGCTGCAGAGTGACATCAGTTTAAAGACTGTGGTCAATGTTTAAAGCCAAGAACACAGACCATCCTGGACTATTTGCTCTTTTTCCCTCATTCTCCTTCCTGTCACTGTTTCTTTTCCCACAGCGCCATCTGCTGGATGATGAGGCTGAACCTTTACAAACCGAGAAGATGACGGAAAAAGCCCGAAGGTTTGAGCAGCACCGCCCGACAGGTTTTGTTGGTTTGTGTTTCATTTCCCAGGACTTAACAGAAATGTTTGCTCCTGCATTAGGATCAGAATCCTATCTGAAAACTTGTTAACTGTCTGGGCTTGGCTCCTGTTCTGATGTCGGTCCCTTGGTTTCTGTGGTTCAGAGGCTTTCTGAGTTTTCACCGCGAGCAGCAGCGGCTCGGCTGGGGACGGGTCAACGTACCCCGTATGTCCGAATTCAGCCGCTGCATGGATGGGAAACTGAGGCCATTCGTTACTGCAGGCCCGGTTGGGATCTGCCCCATGGTCCAACAGAAGGTCCACGCACGGCATGTGACCTTCCTGTGAGGCAATAAGGAGGGGCGTGGCTAGGTCAGCGGCTGGGCTGTTTACATCGGCACCTGGAAAGGAGAAAAAAAGGAAAAGGCAGCGTGTTGGAACGGATGCGTTTCTTGCTGATCTCTGAATGCCATCTGGAGTTTTACTTCAGGTTTGAAGACAGAAACACGTCAATGCAAAGACAGAAAGAGCGGATCACCAGCATGAATGAGAGCCTCCAGGCTTTCCCTCTGTCCGTACTGCGCCGCCACAAACAGAGGGGAGATGCCATGGTCGTCCAGGACCTCCAGGTTACAGACCTTCACCAGGATGGACACAATCTGGCCGTGACCCTGGAGGACAGACGGCACATTTCCAGCTGTCTGTGTGACGGCAGCTGCCTCCTTGAGCATCAGTTCACCTTATAAACAGCCTGATGAAGGCAGGTCCAGCAGGACGCCGTGTGTGTCCTGTTCACCTCTGCGCCCTTGGACACCAGCAGGTCAACCACGCCCGCGTGCCCCCCGTCTACAGCTGAGGGAATTACAGCTTTAGTATAACAAACAGCAGACGGCACCTGTCAGCGGCAGGAAGCAGCTTCACCTGCATACAGAGGACAGGACAAGTCATTGGTCATCTGGTCGACGTCGGCGTGGGCTTTCAGGAGGAGGCGGACCACTCCCACATGCCCCCGCTGCGCTGCCAGGTAACAAGCAGACTCCCCCTCGTGGGTTTGAGCGTTCACCAAAGCCGGAACTCCTTTGCAGGAGCGAGCTGTGGTACGGAACCAAGATGGAAACATGAGTACGGCGAGGCGCGATGCCATCGGCGGCTGCACGTCTCGTGACGTAAATGTCGACGTAACACAGAAACTTGATAATAAACAAGCAGAAATGAGAAAACTCTCAGAAAAGTGAGGCATATTTTTGAAAAAAGCAACTTCATAGCAGAAAGATGTATTTTAAAATGGCCCAAAAGTTCATGTTTGACGCACGATGTCTTGATTTAGCTGTACAGGGAGGGGGGGGGGGGGGGGGTTGGACTAGAACACGGTTCAGGCTGTCCTACCATCTACTGACAGATAGAATTGATCTAGATAGAATTTAAAGACCCACTGGTGTTTTTAACATGCTCTTGTAGCATTCTGGAGGACACATATAAAGAAAATTGAGATCAAATTTGCATTTAAGAATATTTCTTTATTCAATTGTTGTGAATTAGGAGCAGACAAAATGCTGTTTGTCACATAGAAACTACGCTGAGTGGGCCACAAGCTCCCACTGACTAATATATACATTTGACTATGGACGGTGGAAACGTGTCAGTGCTGCTTTTACTGGATCTCATTGCTGCATTTGATACAGTTGAGCATGTGAGCATTACTCAAATGTCTGGGAGACGTGGTGGGTCTCAATGGGCCAGTACTTCAAAACATGCTTGGAAAACAGAACATACTTTGTGTCCTTTGGTAACTTCACATCGGAGAACAGAAATTACACGAGGAGTTCCCCAAGGCTCCATCCTGAGGTCGCTTCTCTTTCATTTCTACAAAGATTAAAGATCTAGACCTGGAAAAACTAGCATCATTAGTTAACCTGACTATTGTAACAGTGTAGCTCATTCATAACTCCACTGCTGCTGTTCTCACACATCAGTCTGGTTCTGAGGCCTTTGCTGGATAGGTTTTTTAAAGCTTGAATGGTTTAGCGCCATCACTCCTGATGTACTGACTTTCTGGTCATCGGGATCCAGTTTTGTGTCAGTCCCTAGAGTCAAAACCAATAAGGTAGATCTGGAACAGACTTCCAGAAAGCCTTCATCAGCTGAAACACTCTATTAAAAACCCGGTTAGACACCCCTCTGTTCTCAGCTGCACCGGATCAGTTCAACTACCCCTGGCTGCAGCCTGCAGAATGGGTCATCATAGTGGAATGCTTTGATTGCAGAGGAATGTGAACACGCTGTGGAACGTTTACAACCGCACCGTTTATCTATGCTTGATCTAAATTCTGTTCTTTTTCATGTTCTTTCAATCTGATTTTAATGATCACTCCAACATTCCTGTTGAATGTTTCTTTTAATGTTTCATGTAAAGCAATTATCTTTGTACAAATAAACTTGCCTTGTCTAAAAGGTTCTTTTTTATTTTTATTCATTTACAACTGAATAAGTGTTTTCTTGGCCTTTTAGACAGACGCCAACATCAGCCTTTCATCCAAGGATGAGGAAATGTACAGGTGAGTCTGACAGGTACTGCAGTCTCTGTGGTGGGAGGCCAGAATCCATTTATTTAGTGTTTATCATCTCAACTATAAAGGCGCTTTAAAAAGATGTAGGAGACGCTGGTCCAACCAGAACCATCACAGCTTTAGGACACTAAGTTCTTGTTAGTCCTCATGATCAGACCAATGGCTGCAGTGTGAGCTGACGCACCATAGACTCTGCGCATGCCCAGACCTCCAGCTTCTTCCGTCTTACCGTGCAGGGCAGCCAGGATTTCTCGCACGCACGCGCTGCTGCCGGCTGCGGCCGCCTCGTGCAGAGCGGTCCAGCCGCGGTTATCCCGGGAGTCGATGGGACAGCCCCCACCAAGCAGGGCTCTTAGCCGCCCCGCGCGACCCGCGCGCGCGGCGGCGGCAACGCTGGACACCGTGTCCGCGTAACACGCAGTAAAGTCCATGCCAGAAAAAAAGTCGTTTAGATGCTGATAAACAACCTGTCACGTGTTCACCGACGTTCACATCTCGAGTCGCCGGCTGATGACGTCACGCACCCAGAGCCCATTGCCGTCCTGGGTGTTTGCGGCAGCTGACGAGCTGAAGTGTTGTCTTTATTTACCGGTTGGATTCTGGTTCTCCTAAAAGAGCGCCGCCCCGGCGGGGTGAAGGTAAGAGACCCGGGGGGGGGGGGGGCGGGGTTAGTTACCAACAAGAAAACACAAACCTTTGCGTCCACGTGACGTCACCCCTCCTCATGTCCCAGAGTGAGCTGATACTCTGGTTCTCATCGCTCACCTGAGACAGGTGATGCCCCTGATGAGCCCAGCATGGCGCCCGTGTCTGTGTTGAAATACATAGGAGGGTATTTTTTCAAATGATGGAGTGAACAGAATAGCCCTTTGTCTGTGCCCCGCCTCCTGCCAGGTGGGGTCCCGCATCAGGATGGTGGACGTCTCTGTGAAGGGTGACGCTGCTTGGGTCTGTCCGGCAGCGGGCCGTCAGCTGGCTGAGGTGTTGCTTCCTCTTCCTCTCAGTCATGAAGAGGAGCTCAGTCAGTGGGATGAAGAACAGGCTGAAGGGTAAGGAGTATGTACTCACCTGAGACGTCAGGTAAAGGCTAAAACCCTTGACCTTTGGTCCATACATTGACTCTATGAGAGAACTGGACTGACCCATACAGAATGGTTTACTTCCATGTTTTCCCTTCCTTCATCTGTCCAAAGTTTAGTCCAAATGAACGTCCTGACATGTGTCCACCATTGACTGTATATAAGAACTGGACTGAGTGACCCCCCCCCCCCCCCCGCCCTCCCAAAAAAGAAATACCTGCTGGCTCCAATAAGACTTCTGTAGAGACATAAACAGCTGTTATTCAGTCATTGATCTGTCAAAATAACCATCCTTGCTCTGCTACCTTTTTGACTCCTGAATTTAATTATTAACATTTCTTAAATGCAGGTCATTCCAGTTATAAACTGCCCAATCAGACGCCTCAATAAAAGCCTGTCGTCTCACATCAAACATTCTAAACCTTTGATTGACAGTCAATGGTTACCATACCATCTTTGAAACAAGTACCCATAATCCTCCTCTGTAAATTAAAAAAAAAGTAGGGAACCCAGAAGACTGGAATGATGTCTTAGTAATGTCATCAGAACATTTGAATTGTATGTCTATAGTCTGCTCGTGTTGACATACATTCTTTTCCACAGTAGTGGTTTTATGGTATCCGTGTACAGGTACCTGAAAATGGAGGACATTCCTGTTTTTCTCTGGTTCATCACACCTTCCAGGTGTATCTGGCATGTGGCACGCTAAATGTGGGTTCTTGAACGCGCTTGAGGCTGATGGCGTTCACACCTGACAATCAGGGAGGGGATTCTTCTTCTTTATCTACTGTTAACCAGCTCATGTCCACCACCTACAGTTTAGTGTGAAATATTGAAAATCACAATATTGAAGTGGTGCAAACATCATGAAGACTTTTTATGACGTATGACAGACTATGTGTCATACAGTGATGCAAAAAAGTATTTAGTCAGCCACCAAATGTTCAAGTTCTCCCACTTAAAAAGATGAGAGAGGCCTGTAATTTTCATCAGAGGTATAACTCAACTATGAGTAAAGAGAAACAAATCCAGAAAGTCACATTTTCTGACGTTTTGGTCATTTTGGTCCATTCCTCCGTGCAGATCTCCTCTAGAGCAGTGATGTTTTGGTCCATTCCTCCATGCAGATCTCCTTTAGAGCAGTGATGTTTTGATCCATTCCTCCATGCAGATCTCCTTTAGAGCAGTGATGTTTTGGTCCATTCCTCCATGCAGATCTCCTCTACAGCAGTGATGTTTTGATCCATTCCTCCATGCAGATCTCCTCTACAGCAGTGATGTTTTGGGGTCGTCGTTGGGCAACACAGACTTTCAACTCCCTCCATAGATTTTCTATGGGGTTGAGATCTGGAGACTGGCTAGGCCACTCCAGGACCTGTCAATAATTGTTACAAAGCCACTCCTTCGTTACCCGGGCAACGTGTGTTTGGGCTGGTTGTCCTGCTGAAAGACGTAGCCACGTTTCATCTTTAATGCTGATGGAAGGAGGTTTCCACTCCAAATCTGACCATACGTGGCTCCATTCTTTCTTTCCTTTACACGGATCAGTCGTTCTGGTCCCTTTGCTGAAAAACAACCCCACAGCATGATGCTTCCACCCCCATGCTTTACAGTAGGTCTGGTGTTCTTTGGATGCAGCTTAGCATTCTTTCTCCTCCAAACAGTAGAGTTCTACCAAAAAGTTCTATTGTGGTTTCATCTGACCAGAGGACATTCTCCCATTCCTCTTCTGGATCCTCCAAATGCTCTCTAGCAGACTGTAGACGGGCCTGCACATGTACTGGCTTTAGCAGGGGGACACGTCTGGCCCTGCAGGGTTTGAGTCCCTGGTGGTGTAGTGTGTTACTACACCACCAATAATTGCCCCCACGGGTGATTTCTTGACTCCAAGCTGCTTACCTGTTGCAGAGTCAGTCTCCCAGCCTGGTGCAGGTCAACAATGTGGTTTCTGGTGTCCTTAGACAGCTCTTTGGTCTCCATAGTGGAGTTTGGAGTGTGACTGTCTGAGGTTGTGGACAGGTGTCTGTGTATAGATAACCAGTTCAAACAGGTGTCATTGATACAGGTAAGCAGTGGAGGACAGAGGATCCTCTACAGCAGAAGTTACAGTCTGTGAGAGACAGAAATCCTGCGTGTTTGTTGATGACCAAATACTTATTTTCCACCAGAATATGCAAATAAAGTCTTTAAAAATCAGACAATGTGGTTTTCTGGATTTGTTTTTAGTTTGTCTCTCATAGTCGAGGTAAACTTATGATGAACGGGAGACGGGAAGGGTGGGTGGGGTTGCTCTGCACAAACAGTCCTGCCCACAACTCAGAGGTGAATTTCTAATGAACTCCTACTGCTCTGCAGAAACTATGTTCTAGAGGATTTTGGCTGAAAACGCCACAATCCTCCCGTAAAGACCACTGGGAATGCTTTGAAAATAGATCAAAGGATGATTGGATGGGTCTTCATGTCGCTGGTTTTAAGGGACCATCTGTCTTATGTTTCTTTTCATTTTCATCTTTCGTTTCTTACAGCTCTGGAGACATCAAGGTGCCCCCCCTGTCTCACCCCAGGAGGAGTCCATGGACGGCGGCCACACTGGCCCAGGAGGCGAGGGAGCTGACGCGGAGCGTCAGAGCTTTCCTGGAGGTGGACTGTAAGTGACACTAAGCTGCAGGCTGCATGTCCTCCTCCTCTTCCTCCTCTGTCTCTGTGCCACCCTGCATGCCACATCCAGCAGATGAAGCTCAAACCAACGTCTGCTGCTGCTGTGAGTGACTGTCCTCCAACTTTCAGCGCTGACCTTCTAGAAACACATGTCACCCACACGCTGAGTCAGCAAGGCCAAACACGGGTGGGCATCTCCAACCTCGGTGCCGTTTTTCCCGCCACTTCCTCATCGTCCCCTCCCACTGACGGACTCGTGAACCAGCATGACCAGTGTCTGCACCCTGAAGAAGCTGCCAGCAGCAACTCTTACGCTGCAGAAGTGAGGGCTGCCCCCCCAGGCAGCAGAGACTTACCAATAAGAGCTCGACCTCTGAAAAGCAGATGGACCACATCAACCCTTCTGTCAATTAATGATCAGAACTCATCAGACAATCAGAAACAAATCAAACCAAAACTGCTGCTTCAAATTTGTCTTTTTAACCTTTTTATAAATATTCATTTCGTATGGCACTTTTATTGAAATCTTTTCCAAAATGAGGAAAGACATGTCTTTAATTTGATATCAGAAAGGTGCCTGACTGATAAGTGACAGGGACATTGGTGTTGTCCCTCAGCTGTCTCCCAGCCCCCGTCTCTGGAACAGTCAACACCCTCTTCATGTATCCGCCTTTAGAAGTCAGTATAGACGTATGACAGCTAGATCACCACTAACTTCTGCTCATTGTGTAGCTTTGTGTTGGAGTGGCTGAGCGCCATCTTTGTGACCTAGACTAGCAGACAAAGCAGCATCAAACAGCACAGGAGCACGCCATAATCCGTCCTCGGAGCCTTCTGAGGCCGCCAGTCTGTAACGCTGTCTGTTGGACCGGCTCGGCTGTAATGGATGTCAATTAAAGAGTTCTGATTTTGGGTGACTCTGGAGTGTTGACTGCTGCATCTGGTTTGAGAAAAGCAAATCTCAAATCTGCTTTTTTTTTGTTTTTAGTCTCTCTGGAGACTTGGATCCGGTCTTTAGATCATGGAGATCAAATTCCAGGCTTCCAGGGCTCAGTTCAGTGTCAATGGTGGGTGGTGTTATTAAGAAGTGTGTCATGCCTGGAACTGTAAAGAACCTCCCTAGACGTGGGGGTGTCACGTTCAGCTCGTCGTCTCGGAGCCCATCATCATGGTAGAAGCACAAGTGGAGTCTCAGGACTTTGGTTTAGCTCAAATCTCTGTTTTCCATTTCTTTAATAACCGTTTCACAGACATGCCCCGAGCTCTAACCTCTAACCAACCCCCCCCCATGGTTACAACTACCACCTTAATACGATTTCTCCTATGGGGGCTCCCATCCACCCAGGTTCCCACAGAAAACTATTTACACAAAAGATTAAATTACATACATTCAAGTTTCCCCAACCCCTATAAAAATAACATTCACCCGTACAAAAATAGAACTCACTAAACTGTTTCTAAACCATTTCAATAATTCACTCAAATAATAAAATTACTACTCTAAATCCCCCCTCTTAACTTCACAATGATTTTGGTTTCCTCCCCGGAACCAATTTAAGGTTCTTGTTCCCTTAGGGACCTCTTTTGCTGGCGGACCATGCCTAACACAGAAAACAGAGGTGAGTCTCCACAGTCAGACAAGGAATGCAGACATGCAGTGCAGCAGCAGTAAAACCTCACTATCTGCTTCCTCAGGTGCTCCTGACCAAGAACAACATTGCTCCTGCTTCACTTTAGCTGCATTAAGCTAATAAAAATCTGTCAATAACCATCTTTGCCTGTCTTTCCTGTGACAACTGCTGGTTGTAATGGGGGAAGAGGGAAAAAGAAACCTGAAAACCAACCTGACACAGTCTGGTGTAAATGTTTCAATAATGACCAAAAAGACCCAAATCCAAATGAGGACCTGTTAGTGTTCACGACGGTCAAAAACCATCCCACCACTGGAATACAGTGGGAGTGGAGGCTGGCACCAGTGGGAGAGATGGACTGATTCTGTGGACAGATGTCTCTTCAACAGGTGATTAGTTCAAACAGGAGTCTTCAGTCTGTGAACCAGAACTCTGGATGATTATTAGGGATCAAATACTTATTTCCCTCAATGACGTTTAAATAAAATAACTTTCAGTGACGTTTCATATTGAGAGACATGATGAAAATGATAGTGACGAAATAAGCATAGTGGTTCATGAGAAGACATAAATCATGTTCAGGCTTAAAGAAAATCAACATTTATAATTTCTATTTTGCACTAGCGCCCCTCAGTGCTCCCATGTCCTTCAACAGAAACACATGCTGGGACAGCTGTGCCAGGGACAGTCAGGCCTTTGGTCTCCCAGATCCAGACTCTGGCTGAAAGTCAGTGTGAGGCAAGCAGAGTAGATCCTTGGGACTTCTGTGTGGCGTCCAGAGCATTGCAGCTGAGTGCCGCCTGGCAAGGGCAGCAATGCATCAGGGGTGATGACCTCCCATCCTCATCACTGTTCTTGTTGCTGACTTTTGGGTGGAGGGTCTGCAGCCAATGAAGCAGAAGACCGTCCTGTATTGGACTGCAGGGGGGAGCCAAGCTTCCTGGAGGAAACCCACACATGTATGAGGAGAACATGCACACAGACACAGCCGGGATTCAAACAGGCTGCAGTGCTAACCGCTACACTAGCTTGTCCTGATGGTCACCTGTGAGTGATGCTATGGGGAAACCGTGAGAGCAGTAGGAGGTGCTGAAGCATCATCACTGCTGCAGTGAGCTGCAGTTTATACATGCTGGGTTTTAGTAAATAACAATTGTTGAACAGAAAATGGAACTCAGAAGTATAGGAAAATAGAACCAAATATATTACTAAAATAAAGGAAAAGGAGGTAATGATGAGAAAATGTAAGTAAAATACATGAAAGGCCTTTAGATACCTACAGATTCAAGACTTTTATACAAAGGAAATGACGGTAAACCTAATTTATAACACAAAAAAGAGACAGCAAAACTAAAGTAATATCAGACACTTCTTACAAAAAACCAGCCCAACTATTGTGTATTATGTTTATTTTTGTTGTTTTATGTTTATTTTTTGTTTTCCATAGCTGATCAATATTTGTAAAAACTGACAACTGGAAAACACCCAATAAAAACAAAGTTTAACAAAGAAATACAGGAACGGCCTGAAAGATCCTGTACACTGTAGACTCATGTATTCTATGGTTTGGTGACCTTGTGACCCCCACCCTACCCCCCCACAAAGGTTTTGTGGAGGCACCATTGACTCTAGATGTCATTTTCTGGTATTTGTTGTGGGGCAGTTATAGACCTGACACATTTGAACTTTGACTGAGTGACTCCTGGAGGAGAATTCAGCACCATGGACAGCTCCAGTCTCCATTCCTGCACAGGATGAAGGATTGTTCATGTAAATCACAAAAAAGGAAAAACAACGTTAGAGCAACAAAGCATTTTACTAAATCTGGAATGATTTTGAGCAGATTCATAGGAAGGACCTCCAACATGCTCAAACTTCTGTCTGCTCTTTTATCTGGAGACAAACAATGACTGGTTTGTTCTCAGCACTGATGAGTCTCAGTTCTGCTGAGTCGTGTTTTCCATATGTTCTGATCCTCTTCACAAATCAAAGAGTTCTGTAAGGGCTAGAATTACCTTTTGGGTTGAACATGATTTGTTGTTTTATGTCTATATCCTCAAACCCTTTGATCTGTTTGGCACTTTAAGAGACTTATTGAACAATGAAGACAATCTGGCCATATTGGAATCACCTGGACTGATTTTCATTTCAAGAATTTGTAATAACTTTAATGAAGAACCTTTATAATTGTAGTTTTCTTGTTGCTGCCTCCACTGCAGTGCTTTGAGACAACAGGTGAGGACAAATTGAACTGAAGATATGTTCCTTTTGCAGACTAACACCACTTCATTGTTTTTCTTTTTGTTTATTTTTTAATCAGACTATATAAATTGAAGCAAACAATTGCCTCCATCAATAACCACAGGTAAAGAAAAAAACATTTGGATGGTCAAGGCAAGGATTTGTACAGTGCTTTATTGGTCAGCAGTCTGGCCTTACAGCAAACAGGACCTAAAATACTACATTACCCAAAGGTTGGAATTAGAAACTGGTTTCCAGACCTCTGGGGGAACAGTCTCCAAGATCCCTCCATGTAATCCTGGCTTCTGCCTGGAAACCCAACAAGGATCATTGATGGGGCCGTGAAGGAAATGACGAGTCTTTGTTTAATCCCAGCATGGAGGCAGCATGCTGAAGATCTGAGAGCAACGTTCCAGCCACAGAGCTGACATTGTGCTTATGTAAGAGCATTTCATCAGACACAGCAGCAGATCAGGGTGTTCTGGTAATCCAGCAGTGCAGACGTCACAACTGACCGAGCAGCTTTTCGCCTGCTGGCCCAGCAGCCAGAGAGCAGCATGAAGGTGGTCAATGAATGTCTGGGTGGACGGCTCCAATCTTCCATCGGTTGATTCTAACCCTCTGGAGCCAACCATCCATGTCCTACTCATTTATTTGGTTATTGTAATGCTCTTTATTTGGGTGTATATCAGTGTTTGATTAAAGCCTTATTACCAGTCTAGAGGACAGATTCACATCTTTTAACCTGCGTTTCCAGACAGGACTGCATCACCCCTGTAGTGACTTTCAGTCACCTTTTGGGTGTGGATGGAGGCAATAGCGCGCTTCAAAAGGAAGAATATCTCACTTCAGACTAGCGTGGGACGTCCGACTTGACCAGTTGTAAAAACTGGTTTTCTTACAACAGCTTTTGGTTTCTCATTCTCCATCCATCTTCTGAACTCACTGAATGAGTCACAGGGTTCGGGTTAGGCTCCTGGCTTTGGTCTCTGCTGACTGGCAGCATAGTCTGCATAGAAGAATTGGACTGTTGAGTGTGACATCACCCACAGAAAATGACTTACCTCCGCTTCCAACTAAATGAAATTGTTGCCACGTTGAAACCAGAAATATTCTCTAAGCAGTGATTGGTCCAAGCGGGTCTGAGTCAAGGTTTTGATGGCGACCAGTCTCGCCACACAGGAGTGACCTTGTTGAAACCAGGGTACACGAAATTTGGTTATCAAACGTTCAGAATATTCAACGTGACGACCACATGCTTTTATTGAGGCACCTGATTGGTCAGTTTATAACTTGAATACTTGCCCTACATATAAAATATCAGGGAGAAAATGAGGATTATCAAGAACATGTTAAATAAAAAGGTATCATATGAAGAATGGTTCTTCTGATCAATAGAATGACGAAGTACCAGCTGTTTCTTTCTCTATAGAAGTCTATGGGATTTTGGCTTCTTGAAACCAGCAGGCACTTCCTGTTTGAAACGCCAGAGGGAAAGGGTCCCTCAGTCCAGTTCTCTTATACAGGCAGTGGCTGGCAGTGACTTCCTCCGTTCTTCTGCAGGTCCTGCTCCTTGCATTCACGCCTGTGTCCTCAGCGTCACCTCGTCTAGTCTTATTCTCCAGATGTTTAGGTCTAATCCTGTCGCAGTGAAATTTTGAGTTTCTTAGATGTGGGGAATTTTGTTTAGCAATATTTGGAGACCAACTTAAATGTTCACTAGGGGTTCCTGCCTGCTCGGCTGATGGTGACGCCACAAGCCAACCACGTCAAACCCAGCAGGAGAAACTCAGGATTACAGCTTTTCTAGGTTTCTTTGACACCAATGGCCATGAGCATCATGTTCTCCAAGAACCAGCATGTGGTCACAACTTCCTAGGGTGGAGTAAGGTGGCTGTGGTGCAGTGGTAGAGCGGTCAACCTCAGGTTCAGTTCCTGCCTTGTTTACCCATGTGTCAAACTCACAGTGCTCCTGCCTGTTATAAGTTGGCGTCAGTGTTGATCAGTGTGAATGTGTGTGTTCATGGGTGAATGGGACAGTGACTGTAAAGTGCTTTGGGCCTTCTAGGAAGGTAGTAAAGCGTATACAAACATACACCACTTGTTTTTTGTAGTACCCAGGTATTTCTCTCTGAGTCACACTGGTTGAAGTATTGGCCAAAGATGTCCTGGATCCATTTAAGGTCAGTGAATCAAATCATTCAAAAGGAACCTAAATCAAAAGTGAATCAAATCTGTGTTAAAATGAGTCCCTGTTGTTTACCCCTACATACAGATGGATGCCGGATTTTCCTGCCCTTTCTGTGAAAAAGTCAGGAACAGCTAACAACCTGGTGAACAGAGGCACAAATAATTATGTCAGTAAAAATAGCAGCCAATTTTATTCAAATCAATACACATGGTCCACAATTTGCTGTGTTCTTTTTAAATTCTGTTCAGTTTAAATTCAGCTGCCCACGTCCCTATTGAAAAAAGCCGTCAAACCTTCAGTTTTCCATTTATCTCCACCTTTGGAATGTGTTTCAGTCACTTCACAGACTTTTAGTGTAAAAGAAACTATGCAGCATCATTACATCATTGACGAGATATTACATATTTAAAGGAAAAATCAAATCAAAGCCACTTTCTGTAAATGTGACAAGAAAAAAGACAGAAAGTAGGTCATTTAAATCATAAACCAAGAATTGTAATCAGCTTTAACTTTCACAGATAGTTTTACAGTTTGGCTAAAACGTGAAAAAGGTAAAAAAAACAACAGTTTAGCCCCAAACTACATAATAGTGCAACTAATAGATAGCTATGCAACCTGTTCAAACTTTCAGCCAGACATTGGTCTAGTTCAGCGGTGGGCAAACTTGCAGTTTCTAAAATTTACCGAAGTTGAGAGCTTTGGTAATCTACCTTATCTGAGAAATTTAGGGAGAAAAGCATGCTTTGATTTTGATTTAAGCCTTTAAAATGAAACACTATGGAGAGTTTATTTCAAAACTTTGGCTTTTGTTCATATTTTTGTGTCAATTGCACCAATGTGTTGATGTCCTTCAGGGAAAAGAGCAAATTAGAGAAATGCTGTGTTCATGTGGTGTCGGAGTGATGGGACAAATGTCTGTCCGCCTCACAAAACACGCATGTTTGTCTGAAAATAAAAATGAATAAATAAATATATATATATATGTGTGAATGTATATATAAATATGGCTGCCGGGCCATAGTTTGCTCGCCCCGGGTCCAGTTTATGAAACTGAAGCAGTAGAACAACAACTGTGGTTCCTGATCTGAATCTGTTTTGGATTTGTGTTGGTTTTTTTTTGCAGGAACTCAGACATTTGTGAGCAAACACTCATCAGTGATCTGAAAGTCATGCCTCTAAACCTCATGATGACATCACATGAACTGCCAGTTCAAAACTGCACAAGATCTCTGACATCCTCCAGTTTATATAACCCCCCTCCCCCAGTGACAGCGAAAACAGCAGAGAGGGAACACAAACAACACAACATGACACAAGCTCTTAATACTTTTCAGCAGTCAGCGTATAATCCCTAAACATGAAAAGGGGGAGGGGAGGGGGGCTGTGCAATTCACATGATTGGTCGGATGCAGCCAGCTTCATTTTTATGTAAGGGGGATTTGATCCAGAGAGGCCGTCGTGCACGAGTCCTGCAGTGAACCAGACCGGAGATTCTGACAGTCCAGAGAGAAGCCTGGACTCCCTTTGGACTCCTCACAGAGAGGATCCTGATCTAAACTCATCTTGGATCACAGCAGATGTTGTGTCTTCTTTGTTTCCACGAGAAAGCGCCAGAACCCCCTGATGTCAGCGAACGCCTCACGGCTCATCGGCCTGTTGGGTCCGTCGAGCCACCGTTGGTTGTTGAGTTCTGAGGATGGTGAGGGTTTTGTGAGCGAAGGTTGATGCTGGTAGTCTGGAGCTCCAGTGGAGCATCGGTCGGTCCCGATCAGTCCACTTTCCCGAGTCCACCTCGGTTCACAGTGGGAGGGTGTCCTGAAGTCATGAGTTCAGCTGAAACCCTGGAAACACAGCGGAAAGGCCATGTGAGACAAACTACTGAGTCCTTAGGCCGCCTTCACGCCGCACGCTAAAAACATTTCAATCCGATTTTTCTTTGGCCACATCCAAACAGTCTGAGTGACGAAACCAAATCCAGATTCGGTTTCAATCCAACCATTCAAATTCAAATGAATCTATTTCTAAAGCACCTTTCATGTCAGACAGACAGCTCAAGGTGCTTTCCATAAAAAATCAAACAAGAATACAATAAAACCAATCCCCACACATGTAATGAAATAATTAAATAAGCCCCTCATACTAAAATACACAAAGAACAAACATAAATAAAAGAGAAATGACAGAGCTAAAGAAAAGAGAACCCAGAAAGCGCTGTCCTCCTGTTGGCCGGGGTGTCAGCATCTAAGCAACACCCGCCCCAGATACCC